>PVIR01021871.1:0-28922 GCA_004026965.1 Petromus typicus
AAGATCCTTTTAAGTAAAATATATTTTTGTGTTTATATTAATATTAGTTATGGTTTGTGGTTATTCCACTTAGGCTAAGTTGCTAATGGCCTCTGACTCAACTGTTGCATAAACAGGGCAAAATTCCTATCATATGTAGCCTAGTTGGAGGGCATCCAGAACCACAAACCATGAATGATCCTAAGGAATTTTCTCCAAGGAAAATACACATTATAATGATGATTACAAAGAATAATCAAAACAGAAGTAACACTTAAAAATGGAAAACAATATCATTCTACAATGTCTTAATTTAAGACACTTTAGGATGTAATTTTGTTCAAAAGCCATATTTGAGGCACCTGAAATAAGCATTAAATAAAATTGTTAAGTAAATAAATTACATTGATAATTATGTGAATATCTGGTGATAAATTAATGAAAGTAAGCTTATGTACTTTTAAATTTTAAATTTATTTAATGAAATAATTCATAATAGTATTTTACTCTTTATTCTATGTCAAGATTTATTTCTATATAACATTTTCTTGAATTTAATATTCATTCAAAAGAATTAATTTAGTATTCATTTTCATACACTAAAACAGAAGTTAAAATTAAATCATGATTTAACATGAGACAAGTGACACAAATTGAAAAAGAAATTCAAATATTCAATAAGAAAATAGTGATGTCATGTACAGCTTATGTTGAATAAAAATTTGTGTCATAAGTAGAAAACATGAATGAGACTGAACCCCCAACACCACAGTAGTAATTACTAAGGGGACAAAAGGGTGGACTTCACCGTACTTTAGCTAAATTGGGAAATCCTCCAAGTTCTTGCAAAAGAGATGAGAGAAAAAAATAAGCAAACATGTGGCAAAATATCAATTTCTTCTAAATCTAGGGTATGCAGACATATGTCTACTCTAATATTTCCTGTAATTTTTGTTTAATTTTCTTGTTTAAATTCTTACATGGATAAATGACTGCAATTCCAAGTCAGTCCTACATTACTGTTTGTTCACTCCTGAAGTGATCACCGACAAGATTCGTTGCTGTAACAGTAAAAAGCATATACCCAACCCCTTAAAATGGACTTTTCATACAATCTTGGTCTTTCAATGACCTTTTTTATGTACGTATGTATTGTGGATTTTGGAAAAGAACAGTGAATGCATAGAATACTTAAAATAAAAACTATCATATTTGAAGCACAACATTAATTGAGCCATTGAATTCTGAACAATTTGAGGATCAAATGTAATCACAGTGAACAAAAGTACTAAAAACAAACCAATCAGACTATGGCATACCCATAGGCATCCCAATCCAAAAGTATTGAACTTTGTGTCTTAAAATTACAAATATCATGAGTAACATACTTCTGTATGGTTTTCAACAAAACAGAAAAATGCCACTAAGTTGAGGATGTATTTTCTTTTGTTCCTTCTTGCCCAGCCATGGAGCCTTATTTGAACAAAAGCAGAGATGGAGGAGTGGTGCTGGTGGCACCCTTGTGTTGGCCATTCCTTGACTATCATATGCTAACTAAGGATGGTGGAACTCTATTCTCTTTTGCTTCTCTGCATGTGCAGAGAGACAGACAAATACTGCCAGGAAGCTTCGTCTGCACATATGAAGCCCACTATACTAGAAAATTTCCATTTGTAAAGTAAAATACCTGACACTCGCAATTGAATGGTTTATTTTTGGTCATGGCTTTAGTGTCCTTAGTTATCATTGGCAGAGACACTATGAGGTAGGTATCCCCAAGGAAAACTAACTAGTGCTATCAGGAAGCAGAGAGGGGGAGCCATGGGGCAGAATTCACTCTTGTATGTGATACCCCCTAAGATGTTCAAGTCAAAAATCTCCTCTGAGACTCCAGACAAATGTTTTGTTGTAAACTCCTGTAAAATTTAAAACAAAAAACAAAAGATTAAATAATTGAGATTATTACACCGAGGCTATGGTTACATTTTCTTTATTTCTCAGGTATACAGAATGGTAAATACTTTGCCTGTGTGATTGTTTAGCAACTTTTTTTTTTTTTTTTCAGTTATCCCATGAATCTCAGGTCTTCACGGCTTTGCAGGCACTATGGTATAGGTTTAAAATGTTTCACCAAAGTCTCACTATTCCGAGGTGGAATGTATTAGGAAAAGTTGAGTCAATGTGAATATGACCTGGACATGTATATTCGTGCTTCTGCCTCCCCCAGTGCATACAGCTTTGTCTCTGTTTTATTCCTTGGTGCCATCAGGTGCCATTTGAGATAAAGTTACATCAATTCCCTCAGGTCTCTGATACTTCTTTACTGTATTAGTTGAGACAAAAGACCAAAGACTTGCAATGTAAAGTAGAGGATCTGCATTTCTGGCCACAGTTTTAGTGCGTTCAGTCATTGTCAACTGGCTTCAAGACAGAAATTGCGTGGCAGAGGACAGCTATTCACCCAGACTAGTCAGGAAGCATAAGGGAAAAGAGAAAAACCAAAACCAAGACTAAACATTTCCAGGACATTTGATGCAGTACACTCAAAATACCTTTCTTATTGTCTTAGAAGGTACAGAGTCTGTCTTCCTGTTTTCAGTGCAGAGTTGCAAAGAAAATAGGCCTTCTGTCTTTTCACTAAAAAAAAAAAATCCTGAAATACACAAACTAACATTAACTACTGGAAAGTAACATCCAATTTATGGTTTAATGGATCAAATAACAAAGGTTACTTGCAAATTCTGAATCTTCATTTGCTAATAAAGAGAAAGTTGAACAAATTAAGAATATTTAATTTATACTATTCACTTAAAATAATTACATTGTTTGACATATAGATATCATGCTGACATAGGTTCCTCATTTATTATTGCAGTTAGCTGCTGAGTCACACATACACATAATGTGATGTTAGTTTTTATCTAGTTTGGGATGAATCATTGGCTTTTATGAATTATTATCTAACTTTGGAGAGTCATTACTTTTAAAAATCTGGTTTAATTAATATTTTTATTTAAATTCTAATCACATCAAATATCATATTAAAAAGAGTACTGATGATTGAAATAAGTTCAAGGACATTTAGAAACTCATCACAATATCTGGTTTACAAATATTTTGGATTCATGTTTTTGTACCTTTTCTTTTGTCTTCTAAAAGTTGAGCTTATCCTAAGCAAGTTGAGAAGAAATACATTATAAAAGGAGAGGTAGAGTTAGGCGACTTTAGATCCTTAGGGAAATCTACTGAGCTAATGAAAATGTTTACAAAGCCAGTTCTAATTTCCTTTAGAATTGCTTTTCAAGGTGTTTTCTGAGCTAGTGTCCATCAAATTCAACATGAGGAAATCCATTTTCACGTTATGCCCTATGCATTGTTGAGAACTACCACCAATTGTATCCTTACAATTTAGCACGTATTTCAACATAATCCACAGCATGCTTATAACTACAACTCCTAAGTCATTCTTAGAATAGTAATAGTTTTGTATCATTATCTCACTCTGAAGTTCATAAGAGCAGACATATGAATAGCTTAATAGTTACTGCAGTGGGATTTTAACCTTGCATATATTGTTAGGCATTTCCAATAAGAAATGGATATAAAATTTATCATTCTTTCTGTTTGGGACAACTCAGTTAATTTTAAACACAATGTCTGTAAACTCTATTTAGGCTTGTGATGTTACTAGAAAAAGAGAGTGGGGCAAGTCCAGGTGTCAGAGAGGAATGCACCCCTCTGCACCATCAGCCACCCCCGATGCTGCTGTCTACTTCACCTTGTCTGCATTCACAAACTCCAGGTCTTTTCATTCTCTTCTTTTTCACTCTCTCTTTCCTTGTTGCAAATGCTCTTAACATGGCACTATAACCAAATTCATCCATCCTTTTTCCTGGCTCTCTACACCAACATCCAGATCTTGTTTAAAATGCCACTACGTTGCAGAAAATTTCCATGATGACTTATTCCTAGTCACATCTGAAATTATTCACCTTTTATGTGCTTATAATTATTTTTTCTTTCCTTTCCATTTCTGCATTCATCCAAATATCTTTACAATAAGCATAAGAAAGCAAAGATTCTGCCTCTTATTCACCATTATATCTATAGTTTCTAAATAATGGTTGGCAATTATTAAACACCTAATAAATATTGCAGGTTCACAAATAATTTTAAATGGAAGTAGATTATTATATCACAAGTATTACTGTCCATCTTCATTTACCTAATGATCCATTTTTTAGTTGGCTTCTATAATTAATGGATAGAAATAAGAATAAAAGTATTTGCAGTTAACTGGTGACATGACACAAATAATACACTATTAATTTGCATCATAATCATAGAAACAAATCAATATAGAATGTTATATTTTATTTATAATAGAAATTCTTAAACTGAAATATAAGACTAGAACTCTGCTCTCCACTACGTTTTTATTATTTTCATAAAATACACTAAACTGTAGTTAAAAGGCTAACTGGTAACTCTGTTTCCCAAAAATAAGTTGAGTAGTAAAAATAACATGTGAACTATGTTAAAAAAATTGAATTTCAATTCTATTACACCTCTTACTAGAGGTACTAATGTAGCACTTATATATTTAATTATTCATCAATTAAGAGAATGAAAATGATAACATTTTCATTGCTCTGAAGCTGAAGTAAAAAAGTCATTCCAATGCCTAGTAAAGTCCCTAAAAATTATTAGACAATCCACACACCACATTTTTCCATTATGTAAACCAGGGAGGCAGTCAGTCTATTGTTTTGTGATTCTAGCTGTATCAAGGATTTCATCATTCTTCCTCTGAATATTTTCACTATCACAGAGTTAGGAAGATTATCCATCACTGCCTCAAGTTACAGACTTTTACGTTCAGTTACTTATGGCTTCATTACAGCACCATCAAGCCTTTAAATGAAATAGAATGGAAAGTATAAAGATTCTTGCCTATTAATTATTTCAATTCTTGTGTATTAGCACTTCATTATTGCTTCAATAAATTTCAATCAAAACTATAAGTGAGAGAAAGAAAGAAAGTTTTATCCTATGGAAAAATGCAGGAGGCTACCTAAGGAAGCCTCTCCCAGTTACCTGAAGGGCGACCCGGGGAGTCAGGAGAAACATGCAGCATTCTGCTGACAGTTTGTCTTCACTCTTCAACCTTTAAATTTCCATCAGTTGAAATTAAGCATAGAGGAAAATCTAATGTATTCACCAAAAGATTATGTGGTATCATCTGAAACACCAGTTGTTCATTATGCAGTGATACTATTGTCTCTTTGATAGACTTGCAAGATAGATAAAGCTGAAAAAGAGTTACATTAAATGCAGGAAAGAATAATACATCCTTCAAGGTATAATGTTTAATGTTACATTATGGCACTGTACAAAAATATTTGGCAGTGGGGCCAGGGATTTAGCTCTGTGGTTCCGGCACCTGTCGTGAAAATGCAAGGACCCGGGTTTGATCCCTGGTAACCACATACAATACTGGGTGTGGAGACTCCCGCCCAGCAGCAATCAGTACCACATACCACAGTGCTGGGCGTGGTGACTCACGCCTGTAATCTCAGCACTCAGGAGGCAGAGGCAGGAGGATTGCTGTGATGTGAGTTTGAGGCTGAGCTCAGAGCCAGCCTGAACCACAAAAGCAAGACCCTGTCTCAAAAAAAAAAAAAAAAAAAAAAAAAAATTAAAAAAAAAATTTGGCAGTGTACACAGTGATTGCCAATTTCTATTAGCTGGTGAGGCACAATGTTTCAGAATGCACAGCTCATGTGATAAGAGTTTTGAATCTGGAAAAGGAAAGGATGAACTAAACATTATAGGCAATAATGTTTTAGTGCAGTTTATTTGGAAACTGTTTAATAAGTAATGACGGTGATATCATTTCAGCTTTTTGATATTTAATGTACAATCTTCGAAATTTCTCAGCCATTCCCAAAACTGAGCAACAGAGACAACTCTAGAGCACTTCTTCAATTAACTCTGTCTTACAGGACAGATACTTCTGGCCAGTAGTGATAAGTTTATCAACTAACAAGTCAGTTATAGAAGTAATTAAAGTGTAAAACAGCAGGAAAGGGACTTGCTTTTAAAAGATGCTATAACACTCAAAACTGAGTCAAATCAGGTTACAATCATATCAAATCTTTCCAAAATGAAATCTTCCATCTGATCACTCTAGCTCTTGTTTTTTTGTTTGTTTGTTTGTTTGTTTGGTTGGTTTTTTTATCTGAATTAGTGGATATGCTGTTTACTACTCTCAAATAGTGAGTTCAAAACCCTCTTTAAAATATTTTACGACAGTATTATGTGTTAGAAACTGGGAAGAAGCATATTGAGCAATTGTGGTAAGATTAAGTGGCTCAGTTGTTTCATTTCACTATCTTTCCTTATAGTTGTATGTGAAAAAATAAATGCACAGAAGTAATACTTTGACAATATATGCACAGACTTTGAAGTATATAGATGATTCTTAAGGGTGATGTTTATTACATCTTGGAGGCATCTATTTTATGTGAATACAGTTTGAAATTATAGTGGAAATCAATAGACTTACATGATCAAATACACAAGTATTCAATCAGATACACATTTTTTGAAATGTATATTTCTGGTCACATTGCTTGAAATACTACATCATTTTAAAAGCCTAATGCATGACAACTTCAAAGGAATTTCTGAAGCAAATCTCATTAATTTATATAAATAATGAAGCAATGTATTATCTCCCTTTTCAAATGATAGAGAAAGTTCCAGAAAAATCTGGCACCTTCTTCAAGGTTATAGAATATTTAACTGGTTTAGAAATAATTCATATACAAATCCCAAGCTACTATTAATTACTGGGTTTTGATGTTAACAAAAGTCTACATCTAACTAATAAGAACAAGAAATTTAAATTTGTTAGAATAGTATTAATGTCTTGTGTAGTAGAGTAAATTTAAGGACAGGAAACTCATTTACTTTTTCCTGTTTAAGGAGCATAAATAAGTGTGTTTGAAATTCCTTTACCATATGAAACTATTTTAGTAGGCAAATCACTTTCCTAGAAATCAATATTACATCAAGATTAAATTTGGATGTCAAAAGTAATATTTCTCTTCGCTTTGCCTCTCACCTTCACTGTAATACAATTGTTTCTGCATATAAATCACTTTACTACTAAAGAGAAACTTCATTCCTAATCACATGTACAAATGGAATAAATAGATCAATCCAAGTATGATCTGGAGCAGTAGACTTCAACTTTAATATACTTCAGAATTATTTCAAATGCTTGTCCAAACAGATTGCTGTGCTCAATTTCATGATTTCCACATCAAGAGATGTGTAGAGGAGTTTAAGAGGAGCATACTTAATGAGTCCTTAGGGCAATACTGATTCTGTTGGTCAGGAGACCACACTATGAGAATGTAGTCTAAAAGAAGTAGATACAAAAAGAAAAGAAAAAGAAATAGCAATAGATATATGTCAGAGTGGTTGTATCCTGTATTAGTTACTTTCATATCACTGGACCAAAACATCCCACACTCACAACATTAGATAAAGAAGTTTAATTTGGCTCCCAACCTCAGATTGCTAGATTAATAGCTGAGGGTGTTAAACCCAGAAGATCATTTCATAAGATCATGGGGAGGAAAGACGCTTAATTCACATAGACCAAGAAGCTGAAAAAGGAGAAACAACCAGAGAGAGACAGAGAGACAGAGAGATGGAGAGAGACAGAGAGAGGGGTGAAGAAGAAAAGGAAAAGAAGAAGAGAAAGGAAAGGAAGAAGAAGAAGAAGAAGAAGAAGAAGAAGAAGAAGAAGAAGAAGAAGAAGAAGAAGAAGCAAGAAGAAGAAGAAGAAGAAGAAGAAGAAGAAGAAGACATCTAAATGCATATCTTCAGTGCCCTGCCTTCTCTGACCATTCCCAACTTCTAATAGCACCCCCAGCTCCAATTTTATTAGTGGACTAACCCTTGATGAGTATAGCACTATGAGCCAATGTCTTTTCAGAAGTCCAATCCCTGATATGTTTAGAATTTTAAAGCAATATTTTAGAACAACTATAAAAAATCTTGTATTTATTACCTCAATGCATGCAAAATATATAATTAAATTATTCATATCTATACATCTGAGTTAATTAATATATAAAAATATAAATGTAGGCATACAACAATTCTTGGAACTTGAAATCAACCAATATAAACCACATAATATTTCTCCAACATCCAACTACTCCGCTTTAGGTTGCTTTTTAGCAACTTATAAAATATTTTATGCTCTCTTAAGTATACATTTTTCTGTTCAGCAGGCTGTGTACGTTATTTTTACAGTGTGTAATTCTTACATTTCATTTTATTTTATAAACTTTTTCTAGCATTCAATATATTCTAATTAGTACTCATAATAAATATTGTGATCCTGTTTGTCTGTGGATGACTGACAGACAGGTCACAAACTATGCAGGGAAAAGCAACTGAGATGTGGATACCATGAGTCCTGGATGGAATATAAAGGGAAAGAAGGAATTTCATTCTTCAGAGGAGCTCTAGTCATTCCCAGTCTCATTTAGTATGAGATTCCACTTCCTTTAGCATTGCAACACATGCTGCTCTGCTTTCAGACACAGCCTCACACCGTCTTCTGCAATAAGCTTCCACACTGTCTTTAGACTGTCTTAGATCCACCCCTTGCCAGTGTGTAGACTACCATTTTGGATTCTTCCATCTCACATCTGATGGACGGCCACTGGGGCATTCTCGCTCTGTTTCCTGCAGGCTAACTTACAATTACCTTGCATAATCAAACAATTATTATACTGTACTATACTATACTATACTATACTATTATTTTTATTATATGTTTTCTAATGAAAAATACAACTATATTCTGTTGTGTATTTGCCTTCATTTCAATACTGATATACCCATTTGTATTTCATCTAATTTACATTTTGATGTTTAGACTTTAATCCATTTTATACTTTGAAATAATTATGTGTTGAATGAGCCTTTCTTCTTTAACTTGTGATGACAAATATTTAATCTCAGCAATGAGAAAAAGTAACTAAAAAAATGAATCACTCTAAAAGAAAGAGAAATTTACAAATTTTCCAAGCAATAGCTGAGAATATGAGAATGTCTCTAGAAAAAGTATAAGAAACAGCAAAACATGTTTTTAATGTAGTAATATGATTTGCAAAACAGTTTTGATATTTACAAATTAAAGCGTGGTGGAGATGTAAAAATTGAAGCAAATATAACAAATATTACTCCCTTAGTGTTATGGACTTCAGGAGATGATTTAGAATCTAAACTAGTAAGAATGCAATCCAAATGTTGTATGTGACTGATATAGTACTAGGTGTTAAAATGTATCTTAAAAAATAACTGGTAGGAGTATGAGAAACTGAAGATATAAATGATTTCCAACATGTATGATGGGTATTTTGAAATAGGAAAAAAGGGAAAAGAGAAAGGGGTGTAAAGGAAAGTAAAGAAGGGAAAAAATCTGATGGTTAAATAAAGGAAACAAAGCTATGTATATAGGGGACAGGGGTTTAGGGAAGGCAGGGGAATAGGAAAAATTGAGTCAGTTCATGTCATGTATGGGTATAAACTCTCATCGTTGAATGTGATCATAATGTATATTTAAAATGTACCAATAAAATCATTTAAAAAATCCTAGTAAGATGGCTAATAAGAATCCATTTAAAAGGTTTCTGTACATGAGAAAAATAAAACAATCATGCATATATGTATAATATTTTAAATTTACCTGTACACATTACATAAAACATTTTATTGTATTTCTGTTTGTCATAATTAAATCTGCTATTTATTTTTCTGTTGCCCTATTAGTTTTCTGAAAAATGTAGACAATATCAAAATTATGTTTTGTTTTGATTTAGTGTTTCATCTGGTCATCTCTCTTGGGGCATTTTCCATAAAAATCAGTTGACTTCTCTGCTTGAGTGTTACACAGCCTGATTAACTCTTCATAGGATTACATTTTATTTTGATATTCCTTACTATTCTCACTTTCCAGATCATTTTGAAGTGTATTCCCTGAAGTAAGCAAGATCACATACCACGATTGCCTTCTTTTTTTCAATCCCTCCAGTTTTCTTTAAATTTTAAATTCTGTATTTTGATATCCTTCTCATATATTTAAAAATGCTTACTTTGATAGCAAAACACTTCCTTTAAATAGTTAAATAATATTTTTCACTATATCTAATACTCTTTTAGGACACCTTTTGGAAGTACTTCCAACAAGCATATCTATGCAAAAGTGTTTGAATAGGTTGTGGCTCTCAGAATGTATTTAATTTTGTCTTTTTACAGTCTTTTTCCAAGCTATTAAAACCTATGTTCCAAGTGATGTTCTGCAATAGTTTGAAAATATAATATCTTATTTTATTAGCATAGTTAGGACTCTAATTTAAGTAAGGATATTCCTGACTTGGAAGTTTTGTATTAACTTCAGAAAATACTATACTAGAATTTTTCTCTTTCAAAGAAATTTGCAAATTTGACCTAGCAAATTTGTTTATGAACTTTTTTTTTTTTTTTTTTTTTTTTTTTTTTTTTTTTTTTTTTTTTTTTTTTTTTTTTTTTTTTTTTTTTTTTTTTTTTTTTTTTTTTTTTAGGTTTTTTGAGACAGGGTCTCACTTTGTGGTTCAGGCTGGCCCTGAGCTCAGCCTCTAACTCACATCACAATCCTCCTGCCTCTGCCTCCCGAGTGCTGGGATTACAGGCATGAGCCACCACGCCCGGCACTGTGGCATGTGGTACTGGTTGCTGCTGGGTGTGGGTCTCCACACCCAGTATTGTTATGTGGTTACCGGGGAATGGAACCCGGGTCCTTGCGCTTGCGAGACAGGCGCCGGAACCACTCAGCTAACTCCCCGGCCCCTGTTTATGAACTTTTAAATTTTTTTCTATATGTACTTTCTTATATCCCACAACACTTTAAATCTTATATCTTAATCTTTCTTTTATTTTATGGTAGCCATACTTGGGTTTGATTATTTATTTTTCATAATATTTTCTGGGTATCTAATTATAAATAATATAATTTCTATTTCTAGATTCTGTTTTTCTCTCTTTGTTTAGAGACAAATTAATTTATTCATCATCTTTTTATATGTTTCTTCAGCTGATTCTTTAGCTTTTATGTTTTGTCATAATGCTGAATTCATGTGAACCATTTTAATTATCTGTTCAGCTCTTTATCTCAATGATATCTATTTTAATATTCAGATCTCCATTTGTATCCTCTTTAAAGCTACCTGATGCTGTTTTATGTTTTTTCTTTATGAATACACACTATTTTCAATTTCTATTTTTCCCATACTATGCACTCTCATTTCTCTGTGGTCGGTATTCAATGTGTTGTTTTATTTTCGTATCTGTGATACTGAGATGTCCTCTTAATGCAGTTTATGACTCCATGCTTCCCTAATTCAAGTGTGTGCTCTGTGCTATCAAGTGTCAAGATTTGGGTAAGTGATTCACAATTAAAAGCTTAGACTCATCCCTTGTAAAAGAATTAAAGGAATAAATAAGCATTGAGAAGTTCCAGACCAACACCTACTGGTATCAGCATCTATACTTTATGTTTTTTCTTTTTTTTCTTTATCAAGTGCCTGGGTTAATTGGCTTTGCTCCCAGTGGCTTTGTGTGGTTGTCAGTCTCTCCAAAATCATCCTCTCAGGGTTGTCATCTAGTATGCAGTGCAAGATGAATGTTTGGAGGAATGGTGCCTTGGAGGTCGGCCTGGATCCCATTTCAGATGATTTCAGTAGGAGAATCATGCTATTCTACACCTCCAGCATTTTCGACTAGGTATTCTGCTTATTGTCATAGAAGGGTGAACATAGCACCAGGGATTGGAAATAAGGTTGCAAGTAAGAATATCTTCTACATCTTATTGTTATTCTGGACACTCAGATGGTTCATCTTTGATTAAAAAGCATCAGTATAATTAGCTTATTCAAAGCTCTTACTTCTGACATCCTTGATGGATCTCACAGTTACCTTTTATCTCCACATAAATGTTTAAGGTAAATATTTTTAAAAAAAAATGATTCTAAGTGTTTAATTTTATAATCACTGGAGAAAAACCTCCCTTAGGTATCAAAAGACAATGACAAAATTAATATAAGCATCATCCACATCACCTTTTATACATGTTTCCACAAACTGCTTTATATTTCACTACTACACTATATTAGGTAAGTACACTGGTAAGTCTAAAGTACAGATCACTAGTGTTTCTGTGTTAGCTTTTTTCTCTCATTGCCAAGACAAAATACCCAACACCTACAATCAGAGGGGGAGGAGCTAATTTGGCTTGTGATTTATAGAGATTTCAGCCATAATCAGCTGGCTCAAGGCGAGGATGGCAAACGAGCATGCACAGGCAACAGAGGAAACTCATGGGAGCCTCAGTGTAGCTGCAGCAACAAGGGAGAGAGCATTCTACATGTCTGTCTGCCCTTTTTATCCCAGACTATTGGGATTGTACTGAACCTCTCAGTCACTAGTTGTGGTTTAGCATTCACACTCCCTTAACTGTATCATCGCACATTCAAGATTCAACTATAACTGAAGAAGAGAGTCCCAGTTCATCTGCATGAGGCTTTGGGGAGCGTTTAAACACAAGTCATGACAGCTTGATTTCATGATAAAATCTCTGCTATCTCCACTTTATGGAAGGGCAGCCTCCAGACCAGGAATGCTGAACCTTTTAGAGACCACGTACCTAATCTGCAACCTAAAACCCATTTATTCATCACAAAGGGCCAACTTTACAATTAAATTTTAATATCAAAGCTTTAGTTTAGAAAACACAACCCAAGCCTTATCACCTTTGTCTTTAAAGAAAAAACAATAACAAAGTTTTCAGTGATACAAATACCTTTTTAAGGAAAGATAAACTTTGAAATTGGCATGCTTGAAGTGATCTTTGCTGTTGTGAGAATGCTGATAATCCGTCCGACCTTGGCTGTGCCTACTTGGTTCCTGCAGCAGACAGGTTTCTGTGTGCCTGTTGAACCACAAGTGCCACGGGTTCCCCAGTACCACTCTAGACCATTTTCTTTTTAAATATTTCATACTGTTCTATTTGAAATAAAGACTCCTCACCTGAAGTAATTTCTTCCCTTTCTTGGAAGCCAAAATGTCTAAGAGAGGATTTGAATTTTGAGAAGAAAGCATATGTACACACACACACACACACACACACACACATACACACACACACACATGCACACACATACACGAGATGGGAAAATAAAAGATAACAAAGAAAAAGACAATCCTCACATCCCCCACCCTCATCATCCGGGTTTCTGAGACACTGAAGTGGTAGAAGCAGCTCACACATCATTGGGAGAGGACACCAGGACAAACAAGTTCAGCCACCAAGCCATCCTCAGATTCCCTGACTGAGCCTGCAATGCAAAGGATAAAAGACAGCTCACATGTACTCCCTGTGGGTATCAAGCCAACATCGACCAGTGCACAGACCACGAAACAGCTTCTTGGTGGGAGGACAAGGTCTGCACCATGCTGCAGAGAAGGAAGCACATGTTCCACTGGTACCTGCCTAGGATCTTCTAGATGATACCAACAAAACTGAAGCTAAATAAAATCACTCTCGCTGGTTCCCTCAATATACCCTTTTTCACCCTTAAAAAGTAAAAAAATTTAAAATCTTTCTTTAATCATTTTAATTTAACTGTGTGGGGGTATTTTAATTTTAATGGCCATTTTAGGTTTTTAATAAAGATTTCTGTTACTCTTAGTATGCAATATTAGACTTTATATACTTAGGAAAGATTTGGGGAATTTTTATCTTTAAATAAAATTTTGTTATCAAAGTAAAGTATATCAGACATTTTTTTAAAACTCAAATTTAATTGAGAAATGAGAAACTTAAAATAACCTTAGGCTTGACTTGGATACCACAGTTGCTTTTGACCCAAAATACTAGAGGTACTGAATATATTTAACTTTTTTTTTGCAAACCTTGCTAATTTTAAATTATAGACATGTGTGTGCTTAAAGAATGTTCTGTTTCAACATAGAAAATGTATTTTTTTAGATAATGAAAAAATTATATATTCATTTCAATTATAGTACTACTTTTTAAAAAGTGAAAAATTTTATTGGATTTACAAATAATCATTTATGATTTCATTATTTGTAATCATTTCAAATGATAAACAAAGGGAGTTGAAAAATTATTCCCATGACACTTGTGAAAAGATTTATTATATTTAATGGATGGAACTTATTCATGACTGTTCTCTCAATGGGAGAGAAAATCAAAGGCAGGAATTATCTTTTCTCAGAGAGATGTGCTAAGTGAAATGTGTTAAAAGAAGTAAAAAAAGAATGTGAGTGACTAAAAATAGTGCTGTGTTGTGTTTTTTGCTTTACCAAGTTTATTTGCTCTTGTTGAGTTATACTCAACATTTTTACATATCAAGTTTGCTTATGGATTGCACTGCAGTCAAAAATACCTTTTACACAAATGAAAGAAAATACATGGAGAACATGGCTCAGGGAGAATGTGTGTAACTTGTTTGTGAGATTTAAGTTGAGAAAGCTCCTTGTGATATATTAACTAACTGAAAACAGGAATGCTTTGTGTCCAAACAGTGCATATATTGCAGAAGTGCCTTTTTCCGAGAGAGCCTAAGGAGGCCATTGTGTTGTGAAACCGCAGTGAAAAGACTCAGGCAAAAAATGGCTTTCTAAAAATTGCACCTTTTCATGTGTTGCTGACACCAAATTGACACAGTAGGTGAATGACAATTATTCCTTCTTTTCCTCAGACAGGGACCTCTTTGAGGTGTTCATTGGGTCTTACTTTGGAAAAGAAGTCAGTAATTTCCTTTTTTTCACAACAAAACTACTAAATATTTCCACACCTATGACTAATCTGCATGGGACTCATTCAGAGCAGGAAGTCCGGAGAAGCTGCTGAGAACCCACCACTTGCACTAGGTATGCTCTGCACTCTCAGCTGCTGCTGGGTGGATGGTATGCACTGGGGAAGCTCTGATAGAGCCTGCTATAGTAATTTCACTTCAAAAACAAGCAAGTCATGGAGTTTTGATCCATTGGCATCTCTTCATTAATTTGCAGTCAAACGCTTTCTTGCATAATGGCTATGAATCTATATTTCTGAGGTGTATCTGCGGCATGGCCTTTAGAAGAATATCACCACAAATACTGAGATGTGAGCACCTACAATGACAAGTATATCCACTCAGATGTATGTTCTACTACTTGCCAAGAGCTTTTAGACTAACTTGAAAGAAACTTGATATCTCTTTATTCTTCTGAATTTCTGAGAAAGCTATGCACTTACACCAGTGATGATGTGACAGCTGTGAAATATGACAACATAACCGATTTTCTATAAGGAACACAATGAGGGCTGAATTTCATCTTGTTCTTATACTCCATCACAACTGAGTCTGAACAAGGAAACTGCTGTGCGTGCGTGTGATTCATTTTTACTAAGACACTATCCTTTAATAAAAGGAGTCATCAAGCCCTAACATTTGGCAATTTAAGATAAAACATAATGAAGAAGATTATGCATTGATTTCGTGGTGTAAAGGCTATGAAACTAATTGTATAGAAATCAAAAGAAAAGATTGAATAAAATGACTATCAGTAATTCTAAAATATAATAAAAATCTCTCATGATATAATTTTAAGTTGTTGTCTGTGATTTAAAGATGGGCATATGAATTTCATTGCTTTTGATATTTAAAGAAAAGCACAACTCCAGCATGAAAGTATAGAAGATATTCCTGTGAAAAAAATGGCCTATTTGACTCAACAGTGGACTCTTTTTTTTGTAGCTTCTCTCTCTTTTACCACTTGGAAAAAAGCTGTGTGGGAAGCAAGAATTCTTCTCACCATGTTTTACACGTTGTCAGAATTTATTAACACAATAGTTTCAGAAGAATGACAGAATTATTAGACATTTCATGGCAGAAACTCAAAAACAGTTTTGCATCCTGTTTGGTCCAAACTTGTAAAATTTTCAAGAATCACAGAGGAATAGTGTTGTCCAATTGATTTGTCAAATGCAAGTATGCAAATATGACAGAACTTATGGTTATACACCTGAGTCAAGTGCATAAAGGCATCCGTGTATTAGCAAGTGTTGAATAAAATATTTAATTAATGACAAAGAAAGCTTCACAAAAAAATATTAATGGTTTCATTTAGAAGGCCAGTTTAGAAATATCACACTATGGAACATGATCTACATCTATCCTTTGCCGGTTACATAATAAAAAATGTTTTTTAAATATTGTTGAAAGATTGATAGATTTTATTCTTTTAAGTATTGAAGCTATTGATCTGATATCTGATTTTTTTTCTATTTCAAGGAATATTTGCTTGATCATTATATCATCATGCAATACAGTCACAATATAAAATCATTTATTCACAAAATTGCATTATAAGTTAAAGAATTCTAACAATCTAAGTTTACTGTGGTTTTTGCCAATTAAACTATAGTCAGATTCTGTTGTGCTTTTGATGTTGTTTTTTCCTTTGATTCCTATATTATTATGTCAAAATTCCTTTTATCTCACATTTTCTAGTTGCTTTTAAATATCTACAGAAATAGGGAGTTGGAATGTCACTCAGTGAAAACACATGCCTTAGAAGAATTCTTGGGTTCAATCCACAGTACACAAAAGAGAATGATCATAAAGAATAATAACATAAGTTGAAAATAAATGAAAACTTAAGTGAATATTCAGCTTGATTTTGAAGGGAGAGAATACTTGTTAGGTAGATAAATATTTACATCAATATTTACATACTTGTTTGTCTAATTCATTTGTTAAGCATTTAGTAACCTAGTAGTCATGACCACAAATTGTACATATTATGACAGATGCTATGAGTGCAAAGATAAATTTTAATTAGCCTCTCTCATAAAGGAGTATGGAGAAATTGAAGAAAGGAGATAAAATAAAATAAATTATTTCAGAGGTGTCATGATTAAATGAGATCAGCCCGTGGACATTAAATGGAAGCAGAAGTAAAGAATGGCCAAATTCCTCGAACTAGGAAGGAAGGAAATGATGAAGAAAGCTTGAAAGATATAAGATTTTTTAATGTACTTGTTTATTCTTGAGCTGAAATTTATGCAAGTGTTTTAAAAGCCAAGGGTAAGGAGCATCAGACACAGTTAATTAGCTTTGTCATTATTATCTACTGATTAGGAACATTATTTTGATTATTAGTTGAAAGGGAAAGACAACTCATGGCAAAATCCCAAATAATATAAGATTATTGAGTCTTCTTGGTAGCCATCCACAGTCATGCTGAAATTATGAAATAATGAATGTTTTCTTACTAACTATATTCAAACTTGGTTAGTTATGTTTACCATTCTCATCAAGTACCCAGGTTTTCACGGCAGCATCCCCGTTACACTGTGAGCTCCTTCAGATCTGCCTGTGATTTGGCTCCTACCCTGTCCCATTTCTTAGTCTTTGTGCTCCATTGCTCCTCACTTAGTGGTTGATGAAAAGCAATCTGATAAGCTAATTCTTACCAAGGTTTAATTACTTAACAGCTTGATTATTAAATCTCCAAGGGTATTTGGATTTTGAATAGAGGACTCTTGGATGTTAAAAGTCTTAATTCAATAGAATTAATTAGTGGATTTATAGCGAGGGAAGACATTTTGTTGAGACCCAAAAAGCAATAGACAGAAGGATTCCACAAGTGCCCAAATCTCTTCACATACCCAGCATCTTTTAAGAGAAGAAATAATAAGCGATGATAGATTTTTAAGGAACAGAGATCTTCAGTGAAAATAGTATTATGTTTGGAATTAAAATTCCATGCATGTAATCATCTGGATTGTTCCGTGGGGTGCTATATGTCTTGGAATCTCTGTTTACTCATCATAACAGAGACCATAGTTACACCTCCAGTGAGTGTTGAGATCAATAAGATGTAAAAAGGTCTTTTTAAAAGGGTGTAGAAGTATATTGTGACTACTACCTCATCCAAAACTATTTAAGTGTGCATACAATAATTTTTTTCTGATTTTTAAATGTAACATAATGACTCTAAGGAAGAACAGAGATGATCAAATTGGTACATTGTAAATAATATCTTGTTACATATATATGAGATTTCTAAATATATGATATTTTGAAGGAACACATGCAGAACATTTGGGGAAAAAAAGATAACTGAGTTAAAACAAATTAAGGAAATAAAGCACAGTGTGGCTCTGTGAGTGGTTCTAGGAGGCATAAATGTGAAAATCAATTGATAATTACAAATATACCAAAGGAAGTGAATTGTAAATTTGTTCTATTTACAGAATCAAAAAATACAGATTGATATAGATATATGAATTAGCCCATAAATTGAACCATAAATAAAGCAATGATATTACCTTATTTTAAAGGATGAAACAAAGAGTAACAGCCATAATGTAGTAGTTTAGGTAGAAGTGAAGAAATCAGTTGAGCAATTTGGAAATACCTATCAATATTTTACCCATACATATCTATCATGACCCAATAGTTTACCTGTTATTTACATAGTGTGTATACATCTTGCAGTTTTACTTCTAACAGTGATTAGAAACAAAGTATTAGTCTAAGCAGAAATGCTTAAGTCATTCACAAAACTGAGAAGAAGAGAAAGTGTCATGTCACATATTAAGTCCAAGAAGGAGTGACAGCCAAACCACAGCTCTTTCACGAAGGACTTCACTGTTTCCTGACAAGACACAGAGCTGTGAGCACAATGAAGAAATGTGCACAACTGTTGCATCTTTGCAAATGAATTTAGGATATCATGAAAGATAACAGATTAAAAAAGAGTAAACATTTATTTACACATAAGAAATGGTCATAATTCAGGACTCAGTCAACATAACTATAATGTCTTTTCAATAAAATTGTGTGAGAGAGCTTCATGTACATGTTCTTATAAAAATCTGATAATGTACTACCAAAACATAATTGTTCAAATTTACGAGCCCTAGTTTCTTGACACATTTGTTAGGCTTGTGAGTCAAAACATACATGATTCTTTGGGTGGATGGAAGAGTAGAGATTTCATTTTCATTTAATTGTCTTTATAATTTGAATATAAGACACAGAAAAAGGATCACTCATAGTTGATTGGGCATGAGGCCAGTAACACAAAGGAAGAAAAGGGATGGTGTTTTCCATGTAGACACTGAGATCCAGCTTAAGGACAGAAATGACCTTTTTCATTTTAACTATTTAAATTTGAGTCACTTTATTTTGCCTAATCTCTCCAATCTTGAATATTCTTCAAAATCCTTCAAAAATTAAAATGATACTACATGAGGTTGCTGAGAGAATTAAATAGAAGTTAAATGAAAGATGTGTCAGAAGAAGGTACATATCAAACACTATGATGATAAAACAGATTTGGAGATGTAATTAATCGTTCAACATTGGGCAAAGAATCCGATCAGTAGCCTTAATGCGAAAGTGGCAGAGCCAGTGTACATCTGAGCTCTGGTGACATCTCCCTTCAATATAAAGAGGAAGGAGGCACCTCCCAGGAAGGATGAGTATGAACAACTCTGTCTGACACGGGAGCACAAAAGCTGTTTGCAGAAACATTCCTCTTCCTGGGACTGTGTAACTAGTCAGCTCTCCATTTCATATTATATTGAAATTTAAAATAAACTTTACATACAGAGAAAATGTGACTCTTGTCTCCAAAGAAAGGTCTAATTTATTATTCAAAGAAACCTAGAAGCATGACTTGCTCCAAGCTAATAGAATAAATGCAAAAGGACTACACATAGACATAACACATGGTTAGGCAGTATACTAAGTATCTGTTTATGTTTCATGATAAAGTTGGGTTTATGGTGATTTTAAATAGTATGATTTATACACCTATTGACTGGCAAATAACAATTACATAACAGTCATTAGCATGATCAGATGACAAAATTAGTAAACACTGGGCATTAGGAACATGTGAGAATGATCCTTATTTTTAAAATTGTAGTCAGTGTCAAGCCAGGTTGACTGAGATGAAAATATAGCAAAATAAATAACAGGCCTATTTTGCATTGTTGAGAAGTACAGTTTGTTTGCACAGTTTATTATTCAGAAGACTCACAACTGGAAGCATTTCTGGAAAAAGACAAACTATAGCTATGGTGAAAGAGAACAATTCACAACACTTAATTTGGAAAAGGGAAATTTAATAAGAGAAAAGTTTACAAGCATGAAACAAGAACAGTTCTAGTTTAAAGGAGGACAGGTACAGAAAAAGACTCTACAGAAATATATGGACAAAGGTAAGGAAGCAAATCTGACAATTTCTTGAGAGGGATCAGGGTGTAGTATCTCTTTGAGCTCTTTTTAGTGAAAATTATACAAAATGTGGAGTCACAAATACACAACATCCTAGTCACCAGGGTCTTACACTGGCCAATGTCCAGAGTTTTCCATTTAGAAGGGCCTTTTTACTCAGCCTATAGATAGCCTCTGAATCTTTCAAATTCCAACTCAGTTGACCCCTGTCAATCGAACATCATGGGCTATCTAGCAGTATCATTTCTACAGTAGCACGGATTCCAGTACCTCATGATAGCAAAGTTGAAACAACATTTCCTCATCTAGAATACAAGGCATTTGTCCTGTTTTTGATTATATAAAAGCAAAGTGGTAACATTTTTCAACCAATTTTGTAGTGTCTGTCTCAAACAATAAATGATGTTGATAAATATTCAAATTTGAGCAATCACCAGATGGTATGTTTTCCAGACAGGTCAGATTTATAACAATATGTTTTTACATTTTGCAGTGCAGCGTAAATCCTAATAATAAGATCAGTATCTTGAAAATATTAGACACATCTGCAAGTATAACATTCTTCTCTCCTAGCGAACATCCTGTGAATTCATAAATATTTACATATTACAAGTTATAATTATGTAGCACTGGGGAAAAGGAAAAATGTAACTGTATATTTATATCCTCAAAGAACTTAAGAGAACATTCATAAATCACAAATGGGAATTGTTCTAAGAAGGTACCTACTGAGCTTTTGTGTGTTAAGTTCAGTGCATAAGACAAGTTGTTACATCCCCTCATGAGTGGAATAAAAACTATAATTGTAAGTTTGAAGGGCTATTGATTGCTTATTACAGTTTCTATTTATAGTTTATAAGTTATTATGTATGAACACATCATTGTACATATTTGATAGTGTAGAAGAGAGAGTTTATATTGCTACAGGGATAATCCTCCGCAAGACACTGACAAGCATGATTACAAAAAATGCTACAAACTATGTGTTTGCTTTAAAACAATTGCCTAAAATAGTGCAGTTAAATGCTATCTTGTTATTGCTTTTCATATTAGTTGGCTTGCCACAGAAAATTTTATATCGTAGATTAATCTGAACACTAATAAAAAAGTCTGCACAATGTAAGAGGCTTTAAGTTTAAAAAGCGGTTGTGCGTATGTGAGTTCTGAGCTTTGAAAATGAAAACTGAAAAATGTTTTCTATACTTTTGAGCTGTTTCCAAAGAAATCTTCATTTACTTTCATTTTAATTATTGATTTTCATAATTTCCATTTTTAATTTTACCACCAAATATTCAAGCAGTTTAATTACTTCATGACTGCAGTTCTACACTTATCTCTGGAGGTGCATTTATATATTAGAGTAAATTCAGCTGTTAAATAGTCTAATTTCTGAGGTTGACAGCACTTATGTAGCAGTGACCTCCAGTCATCTGATCAAATTTGGGGGTTACTTACTGGCTATCATCAAATATATTCTCATCTCTTATTTGAACAAATCATGCAGAAATTGAATACAATTTTTATGAACACTAGCAATATGTTCGCTTCTCTGATAATTTTGACATTAAAATTCCATCTTAATAATCCCATCCTTCAGGCTTTGAAGACTCTTAAGGTATTAAAGGAAAAATTATCCTAAGCAGTTAGATTATAATGTATTTAAAGATTAGACATTTCATGTTGAATATTAACTGCTCCACTTCCTAGGAAAAGAAAACTATGCTGATTTTCTTCTTCTATAATTTATACATTTCAAAGGATGTCTGTCCAAGTTTCAAACCATGGTTGCAGGAAAACATATTTTAAATAGACTTAGACAGTAAAAATAATTTTAGAGGTGTAATAGCATGTTTTGATAAATTAGAAATATCTGCAATATTTACTTAATTTTATTTAAAAAAGCATACCATGCACTGGTAGTTATTAAAATTAATTACAGAAAATGTTTTACACATAGAAAATAGTTAACTAAAACAGTTAACTCTTCTAGCCTAATCCATGCTTCTTTTCCCCTTTAACTAGGCATAATTTGTAAAACAATTAATGTTTCTTATATTTCAGAGACTAAAAATATGAAAAAAACAATGTGAACTATTAGATGAAAAAATAACTTCTAATATTGTTTTCCAAGTTTATAGGAAATGAAACTGAAATATTAATTAGATTCTACTTCTAGAAGTAAAGAAATCTAGAAAAACTATATATAACGTATTCATAAAGTTGAAAGTTATTTGCAGTTTGAAATTACCCCCCAAAACATTTTGAGGCTATTTACATGATACAAAAGCAATAACAAAAAATAACTTAAAGTTTTTGTTTCTAAACTTTGTTTTCTTTTTATGACAATGATTCTGTAAAATTTGCTTTTCAAGATGGTGACTATTTATAAATTATTAACAGAAGTTTTGTAGAGTTTGCAAATTAGTAACAATCATACTTCCCATGATCTGACTCTATCAGTCCTAAAAAAGTGAGATGAGCATGAGTAATAACATAATGTGGCTTGGTGTACATGCCTGTAATCTCAGCACCTGGAAGCTTGTGGCAAATGTGTCACCATGAGTTCAAGGCTGACCTGGACTGCATAGCATAAGCCAGTCTGAGCAAATCAAAACATAAAAAGACAACAAGGGATTGAAAACTTTTTTTCACAATATATAATGATTGCATTTCCTTTTCTGGAACAACTGACAAATAATTTCCACTCCTACGTTCTATTTTCTTTTTAAAGCAGTAGAAATGATAATTGCTTATGTTGTAAATGTGTTCATTTGTAAACAAAACAATTAATATAATATCATTTCATCTTATCTTCATTTGACTTAACTATTTGTAAATCTGTCTTGGGTTGGATCCCCAGAGTTCTACTCAGAGACAGAACTAGAGTTCAGTCACCAACAAAAGAATGCTGTTATTTTCTGCCACTATGCAACAAACTGCTCCAAAGCAGTTACATCAAAATGGCAAGCATGCACTATACGTGACTATTCTGTGTGTTTGGTACTGAGGATTGAACTCATAACTCTGCTTTAGAGACAGGTGCCAGAATCACTGAGCTAAATCTTCTAGCACTTTGCTTATTGATTAAGATCTCACCTTAGATTTTGTTGAAATCACTCATGGAGCTATAGTTGGCCCACAGTTATTGCAGTTGGCATCTGTACCAAACAGCTTGGAATAGAAAGACTGGCAGACTTATGTTCCTCCTATTTTAGGGCCTCCTCTAGTGTATGACACTTCTCTAGGAGGTATGGTTGAACAATCTGGTAAGTGTTAAAAGATAAAAATTTATCACAGTAGAATGACATTGCCATTAGTGCCCTTCAACGTTTTCCCCTTTTGAACATACTAATCTTATCATTTTTCTAGGTACTTTTTGCAGCATTTTGGGAAGTCCCTTTCATGAATACCTTTAACTTTATTGTAGTGGCAGTCTAGATACACTAAATTTCTTTGAAACATTTACTTTGCATGATCATTTTGATTCTGTCAAAGAGCCAGAGATCACCTGGTACAAGAGCTAGTAGATAAGGTAGGTGATGACACACTGTCACATTTTAGTGTCCTGCCTTACTTTGGGTGCCATTCAGTGTATTTTTTGATTACAGACTGCAGAGACAATATTTCCAGAACTGCTTCAGAAAGTGGCCAGAATGATGAGATACATATTTCAACAGGTAGAAGAATGTTTTGAAGGGGTTTAATGACAATATGAGACATGCTATATTTTTAACTTAAATATTCACCTTATGTTGTCATCAGCCTTTGTGAATAATCTTCAACGTCTTTTCTCCAGTGGTTGTAGTCAGATTTCTTAAATGAGATCTAATGCCTTCCACAGCTGCCAAAGAGGAAGTAGCAAAGTCACTATAAATTATGGATTTGCAGATTTCTCAAAGTCACTTGCAGTACATAGTGTTGGTTTATGCAAATCCAAGGGACAATACAGATTCAAAGGGAGAGAACACTACTCCAGCTGGTGAACAATGGGAAGGTCTGTTCTTTACAAGCTTTGTTCAAAGTCTATCGGTAGTAACCTTAAGAAGAAATTCCAACCCTTATAGGTAAATTAAGAGTTTTTCTGTCAAAACCTTTTCCTGGTGAAGAACACTGAAGAAAAGTATATGGGATCAAATTAGAATTACTTCATTTTACAAATGGAGCACCAGTATTACTTTACTCACCAATGTTTGGCCTTGTTCATGGGACACAATTGCAGAAAAAACCTTTTTCTGGCTCAAGCCTGACAGATATGTTGAGAATGTACAAAGCCAAGACCAGGCCAATCCCTTTCCAAGAACGTAGTAATAATTTGAAGCAAGAACATGACAGAAGCATAAGACTAGAGTCCTAGGGGGATATGTGTATAAGACATAGATGTACAGCTAACAGCAATCATGTTTATCCCAAGGAAACAAAGCACATCAGTGCACCATAAGTTCTTTCCATTCTTCATGTACTTTGTTCTTACATATACCTAGTGGAGTTAGTCTCGGTGACATTTCTTTCAATACACCCATGGATTTTTAAAGATAGACATTTCTCCAATCAGGTTTGTATTTGAAAACATTCATGCATTAAACTAATCTTATTTCAGTAACATGTATATTAAAAAACACTAATGTATCCTTCTGCAACTTTCCTTTTCAGTCTGCTTTTTTTTTTCTTCCATTCATTGTAATTTATTTTTATATTCATATATTTATGCTTGGTCAAATTCACTCATTTTATCTGCTTTACTCTGTTGTTCTATAAAGCACTCTATTTAATTCATTCTTGTGCTAAATATATCTTTTCTTGGATTGCAAAGAAAATGTAGAAAACCAACATGATATGAGTATTTTGAAGTGTACTGAAGGGTGCAATTTCTTGGCAATATTATTGAGGAAGAAAAGGTAAAGGAAATATTGGAGGCACGTAAGCAAATAAAATTGGGATGATATCTAACCAGTCTGAACATCAAAAGAAAAGTCACAGTACATGTCTTGAGACAGGCAAGGTTTTCACCAGACCTCAGAATATTCTACTAAAGGATGGCAGAAGAGTGGGTACTTTATCTAGAGTTCCTTAATACATTTATCTTTGGTTTAAATAAAAGATACAAAATGAAAACTTGTTAGCATTTCTGAATTGTCTATATCCTGTACAGAGAGCTGCTTCATGGAGTTGAAATAGTAGTGAAATTATATACGAACACCCTGAACTGGTAACAGTATCCAGACTCTCTTGAATTTTGATAACAGAGATTTTTATATTATTAAATCTTTGCCCTGGGTTGTTAATCAGGAACTTTTACAAATATATGGGGCTTTCTATCAGTTTGTGATTTGCTAAATTTTGTTGTGAATGTTGTTTTAAATATTATTACTGATCTGTCTTATAACTTTTCCTATTGAATTTGTTAATGAAATAAATTATACAATTCTAATTTTAGCTTTTGAAACAACTCTATTTTTGAGATGCAGTCAATTTAGACATGATATATGATCAATTTCAGAAATGAATGGACCTGATTGTGGATATATTAAGGTTATTTTACATTCATGAGCAGGATTAGTTGGAAATATTTTATTGTACTATCTTATTTCATATAAAATTATTCTAGTCTCATATAAATGAGTAGACATAATTTTTATGTCATTGGAAAAGTTACTAAAACTCCATCTTAGACTTTATCTAAGATCCTAGGATTTTCTGCAGAAAAATTATATAACTATGTTTTAATATATGTGAAGTTACCATATTCATATTATTTCTTAACAGAATTTTGATTGATTATAATTTTAAGGATCATTCTATTTTCAACTTTATTGTGTAAACCTAGTAGCACTAAATTTATCTCTGTATATTTTATTGTTATGAACCCACTTTATTGATAGTATTTTAGTTTATTATTTATTGAAATTGTAGAGATTGGCTATTTCATTTGAAGAAACATTTTTCACTGTCTGACATTTTTTATTCTATTAAAAATCAAAATTTTGTATACTTTTATCCTTTATGTGTTTATTTTGCTATCCACAAAACCTTTTAAACATATTTTCTCTATTTTATTCTAAGTACTTTGATTTTTCCTAATTAAAGTTTTAAAAACCATATATATTTATATGATTTATATATGTAATATGATATATGCCATATAATATAGTTATATATAATAGTTTATATAATTTTCATCTGTATTAACTATATCAAAATCAATCATAGGATTCATTTAAAATTTTAATTAATTTCAAAAATATATAATTTTTCTCATATAATTATGGTTTTAAGGCTATATTTTTACTTCTTGTAGTATATGTGAGATATATTATTTTAAAATGTTTCTTTAATATTATTGCCCAAATAATATGTTCTATGTGATTTCAATAATTTTGAATGTATAGGGGAAAATGTTTACTTTTTTCTAATATCATATATATTAATAATACTTTTAACCAACAGGTGAGCATGTTGTTAATAAAAGTTCACTTTGTTACTTTTTATGTTGCTCATGACTTGTTCTGATTACTCATTTCCTTCAATCAGACATTGAAGAACTGACCTACCATCTATAATAATGGAAAGGCATTTTACTCTGTTTCATAATCACGTAAATTTAGCTTTATATATTTAAACTTGCATTATTATATGCACACAATTACTTAGCTCCTACTTTATCGAAGCTTCTATTATTAGTCTAAGCTTTTTAAAATCTCTAAGTGTGGATTTTTTACTATGAACTACAAATACATGCCAATAATGGCAAAATATTAACTAGAAAAACTAATGCAGAGTTAGTAAGCTGATGTCTAGGAGAAAGAACAGACAATGCCAGTCCGACCCGATGCCCGGGTGCAGAAGGCCTGCTGATAGAACTGCAAGTCTAAATTTGAGTCCAGAGGCAGAAACCAGCAGCCTCACGAAGCACCAAGTAGAGAGTATGTTCTTTGTTTAGCTTGCTGTTGTGTTCCGACCTTCAAATTTTGGAAGTGACACACTCAATAATGGGAGATACATTTGTTTACCCAATTCAAGTATTAATTTATTGTAGAAACACTCAGGTCCAAGAAAAAAGTTTGTCTAAAATTTTGTATACCTGGGCTGGGGATTTAGCTCTGGTTCCGGTGCCTGCCTTGCAAGCACAAGGGTTTGGGTTCGATTCCCGGTAACCACATAGGACAATGCTGCATGTGGAGACTCACACCCAGCAACAGTCAGAACCACTGTTGTGGTGACTCACGCCTATTATCCGAGCACTTGGGAGGCAGAGGAAGGAGGATTACTGTGATGTGAGTTTGAGGCTGAGCTCCGGGCCAGCCTGAACTACAAAAGAGAAACCATGTCTCAAAAAAGAAAAAAAAAAAAATTCTGTATATCTGGATGTTTGGTCAAGTTGACACATTACATCACCCATTATTGTACCTGTATCTAAGTGTTAAAAATATCTTTAATAATAAATTTCATCTGGTTTTCTTCAAAATCACAATTTATCATTAACATGTCCATGATTTAACTGTATCTTTTTGCATACTTACTAGTATCTTTTTAATCCTAAAATTAAGTATTGCTTTTATAATTATATTATATTATATTATATTATATTATATTTATTATATTATATTAAAGTTGATCCTCACACCTAGTAATGCTGTTAATTACTTCTTAGCTTACATGGGACCAAATCTTTAACCTGTGGTCCTTAAATTCATTTTAAAGAAATACTTTTGGTGATTAAATATTTGAATTTTTATATTTTGTATTTGAAGTCTTAACTAGCAGTTTTTTTATTTATGTAGTTTTGAATCTTTTTGTTTTTTTCTGCACAAAATATCAATCCTTAGCCTACTTTTTTTTTTTTTTTTTGAGACAGGGTCTTGCTCTGTAGTTCAGGTTGGACTTGAGCTCAGCCTCAAATTCATATCACAGCAATCCTCCTGCCTCTGCCTCCCTAGTGCAGGTGTGAGCCACGATACCCTGCATTGTGGTATGTGATCCTGGTTGCTCCACAGCCCAGTACTGTATGTGGTTTCTAGGGAATCAAACCCAGGCCTTTGTGTTTGCAAGACCAGCACCAGAACCACTGAGCTAAATTCCCAGCCCTCATTGGCCTACTTTTAATGTAGTTTTAAATGAATTGTGACTTATTGGCTGGCTTTAAAATAATACTAAGAATAGTAGTGTAGCACAAAAATAATGTGTTTGTCTAGTGAATATGAGGCTGGCTTCTGTGTGCAGCACCAGACACACACACACACACACACACACACACACACACACACACGTGTTGTAATATTATACTGAGAATCTCAGTTTCACTATGTATAAGTCAATTTATCTTGTTTGGGTTCTATTTAGATTTAAAATATATAGGTTTATACTGCAAAACAGGTTAGGTAAAACTCTTGAAGACATTGGCTTAGGGAAAGACTTCATGAACAAAACTTCTATAGCACAGGAAATGGCTGAGGATATCAACAAATGGGACCTCATTCTTTTAAAAAGCTTCTGCACAGCAAAGGAAACCACCAACAGTGCAAACAGGCAACCAACAATGTGGGAAAAAATCTTTACCAG
>PVIR01021872.1:0-28928 GCA_004026965.1 Petromus typicus
CAATCCTCCTGCCTCTGCCTCCCAAGTGCTGGGATTACAGGCGTGAGCCACCACGCCCGGCACTGTGGTATGTGGTACTGGTTGCTGCTGGGTGTGGGTCTCCACACCCAGTATTGTTATGTGGTTACCGGGGAATCGAACCCGGGCCCTTGCGCTTGCAAGACAGGCGCTGGAACCACTGAGCTAACTCCCCGGCCCTAATGTCTCTTACTCTTAAGTTCTGGAAATGTAGTTAATAAAATCCATTAGTTTCATTAGTTTGGGTGGTCATATATCAAATCTGTAAAAATGATGAATATAAACACCATAGTGAGGAATTTAGTGTTAAGAGAGCAAAATGTACTCTAGATCACCCAAAAAGAGTGAGTTGGGTTACTCAGTAATTTTGGCTGGTTCTTTGTGTTTCTGAAAGTCCTTAATTAAATAAATGAACAACAATACAATGAAAGAGTGTTAATTATTTAGTTAAGATCCAGTTAATTTTATTAGTCTTCATAACACTAAAATTAATGTTTCAATAATAAAAGATATTACATACACGTATACATCTCAATTCATGTGATTTTCTCTAACCATTTTTTTCAAAAAAATCTTTATTGGTACATTATGAATACACATCATCACAACATTTAATATTGAGAATTTGTACCCGAATATGGCATGACTTGATTCTCATTTTTCCCCTTTGCTCCCACCCTGCAACCCCCCAACCTTGTATACATAATGTTTATTTCCCTTTTTCTTTATTATCACCTTCCTTTTCCCCTTCATTTATCCCTACATGCTCTTCTCTTTTAAATCTTTTCTATGTCCATAGGTTTTTAGAGGCATATCTGTTTTAGAAAAGATAATGGCTACAAAAACCATCAATAATTTACTTAGAAATAGTCTGAATTAACACCTATTTTAGATAGCATATTGTTTTTCTGCACAGAGTGATTGCCAAAGTTGTTTGTTTTTACTCACTGTGAAGCAGTTCTACTATTTTTTTTCCTCTGGTTGTGGTAGAGCTAGCCCAAGTTAGTGATGCTGTAAAGCAGAGTAGAAGCGTGTGCGGACTGCAGTTATCTCCTCTGTCACTTCCTCTCACACGACAATCCCTGCCACTCTCATGACCTCCGAGAGAGTCGTAGTCTGCTGATGAACCCTGTAACTAAAGTTCAAGTCCTTGATACTTCCCAATAAATCTTTGAAACACACTGAAATCCATTCATTTTGACTAACACAGCTTCCGTAATTTAATTTAGTGATAAGTTGCCATACAAGATTTTGTGAAAAAGTCAGGAAAAAATTCTGAAATAATAGACCTTTTCTGACTAAAAGACAAGCAGCAGTAGTCACAGAAAGTTAGGAGGTGTAAAAGTGTGGAAATATCCTTAACAAAGACAGATAAGTTATAAAAAATAGTAAAATGTCTTGGGAGTTGAGTAGGCCTTAAGGCCGTGACTGTTGAGATGAGACTCACAATGTGGGCAGGTGTCAAGAAGAAAAACTGGAAAAAAAATTCCTCTTGCCGGTTTAAGAAACTGAAATTTTTAGGCTCAATTTTATCTGATATGTACCAGGATTCAATTTCTTCTTAAAATGGATAATTTGGGAACTAAAAAGAACATTCATATGATGAAAAACATACTGATTTTTTTCTTTAATGAGACTTTTGGACAGATAATCAAGCAAAGGTCCCTGATTCAGAACAGAGACAGAGAGGTAAATTGAGGATGACTGTGAAAGATATTTAGAGATTGATTGAGTAACACAAACATTGTAATGAGAAGAGTCTAGGATGACTGTCATTTTTCTCTTTGGGCTGACAGGATCCTTGCAAATACCTCAAATTCAAATGAAGGGTGAAAACGAATTAAATAGTAGGACAGGGAGTGGCAGGCAGAGCTCGGTTAAAGGGTTTGTGCACAGCATCCACGAGTCCTGGAACTTGGTCTCCCATACAAATAAATTAAAAGGAAAGGGAAAATGAACATTTTAATTGTTGACTGCATGGTGTTCATGAAAATATTCACATATAAACAATTGAAAATTAATGAAATAATTGTCCCAGTGGTTCAGAAAACTTTATGGGCTGGAACCCTGGCTTGTGTCACAGAGGATAAAGCTTAGTTATACTCATTTTAATTCTTATTTGGGTCTTTGGATACAGTTAAGAATTAAATTTAAAAAGACATATTAAAGTAAAACTGAAGAATTTTAATCTTTATACTTCAATGAAGATACTCAAAAAGAGACTAAAGACCTGAAGAACTGTCTAGAAGAGAAATATCTTTGTGCTTTAATGCAAATAGTCATTTGTGGAAAACTTATTAGACTAATATATTTGTGCTCCAGGTAGAAAAAAGTATGCATAAACTAATATATGGTGAAGAGGACACAAAGCTTGTAGGAGATAATTATTTACTTACATTTATTTTTACAAAGGAATTCCCACAGTAATTCACAATCTTAGTGATAGGAAGTATTTATCCTGAAAAAGGAAGACATATTTGTCAAAGTTACTATTATGGCAACTATGTATAAAAAGAGCACATCAGATAGTTCTTTCTTGTATTCTTTGTGTCTCAAAAACCTGTGGCTCAAAATAAGAGATATGCCAAATAGGTATACTGTGAGAATGGCATAGTCCTTCTCTCAGACGTGAGTAGTATAGAGGTGGTAGTTAAAACATCTGAAGAAAGCAGAACAAAAAGTTTAATGTGCTAAAAATAAAATTTTATGGTAACAATATTCTCTAGTGAAACATCAGAGAAAAAGAAACTCATAAAGTTCAATTAATAGATTAATCCAAGTTTAAAAGAAGTCAGATTAGGGGGCCGGGGAGTTAGCTCAGTGGTTCCGGCGCCTGTCTCGCAAGCGCAAGGGCCCGGGTTCGATTCCCCGGTAACCACATAACAATACTGAGTGTGGAGACTCACACCCAGCAGCAACCAGTACCACATACCACAGTGCCGGGCGTGGTGGCTCACGCCTGTAATCCCAGCACTCGGGAGGCAGAGGCAGGAGGATTGGTGTGATATGAGTTTGAGGCTTAGCTCAGGGCCAGCCTGAACCACAAAGCGAGACCCTGTCTCCAAAAACCTAAAAAAAAAAAAAAAAAAAGAAGTCAGATTATTTTGCCATGCCAACTATCACAAAATTCAATGACATTTATGAAGTGGATATTCTATAATACAGACAAAATTAGAAATATATATATATGTGTGTGTGATATGTGTGTGTTATTTGTAATTTTAAATTTTTTGAAAAAAATAAATAATTTTTAAAAAGATGTTTTTGGCAAACAAAAATTCATTAGTTGCAAGATGAGTTACTTGCAAGCAAGGGAAAAAATATGTTCTTTTAAAAAGTTGACTAAAAGAAGGCAAATGTGGATGAATTTACAATTTAATACAAGATTAATTTTAATACTGAAAAGTCAGTAGTTTTATGAGCCCTAAGTAAAACTAGCATAGAATAGAGGATGGATATGTGAGAAATCTGCCAGAACAAAGGTGAAGTACAAATATAGATTCATTGAATAGAACTGGTTTCTTCAGCCATCTTTAAAAAAATCAATATTTGTTTCTTTATTTATGGTATCATATATTCTCGTAGGATCATTTAGAGGCAGATTTTCTGTATATTCATGGTGGGTTGCTATTTGTATACCAAATCTAATCTTTGCCAAAAATTTGAAATTGAATTATAATAATTTCTAAGTAGTTTTATATATTGAGGGGATCAAGATGAATTCAAAAGTATAGAGAAAAAGAAAATGTGTCAGTTATTATTCATGATCATCTTAATTTTAACTCTCGGAGATGAGGTGGGAGTCAGAGGTCTCTGTCCCTATAAGTGGGTTAGCCCTGAGAAGACTATGGTTTGTTGTAACCAAATCCTGATGAGGATTCTGGTAAGAGCTTAGAAGATCAGAATGAGGACAGACAGTTAAGAAACAGGGCCTCTTGGAAGAAGTGTGCAGTGAGTTGGCACTTCATTAACAATATACGTAAATGAGTCTTAGAATTGTATGTTATATATTGTGAAATAGAAAATGCTTAATGTAAAATAGGATGAAGGGGGGGAAATCATGAGATTGCAACAAAAAAGTAAGGAAACAAATTTTATGTATATGGGGGGGTAGGATGGGTAGGGCTATGGGGAAAAATGAGAATTAAGTTGTGTCTTATACTGGTACAAATCCCCATTATGGAGTGCAATCATGATGCATATATGTAATGTACCAATAAATATTAAAAATTAAACAACAACAACAACAACAACAACAACAACAAAACAATATACAGTCCCTGACTCTTATCAGTTGGCATTTTCTGTTGGTATTTTCTTCCTGGATGCCAGGAATCGAGCATCTTTCTTTTGCTCTGTCTATCTGCTATGAGTTTCTGCATCAGTGCCAGACCATCATGATCTAAACCACTGAAACCATAAGCCAAAATAATCCACTCCTTTTTGAGTTGCAGATTTTAACATGCTTTATCCAAGAGATGAGAAAGCAGACCAATCAGGATATTGGCACTGAGAATTGGGATCTTGTAGTGACTATACAGATTATTTCATTTCACTGGTTTGAGGGTAGAGGTTGGAAATATTAGAAAACACAGATAAGATCACCACAAAACATACTGTAACCAAAAATTAGTGTGTGATTTCAGTGTGATCTTGAAAGACCAGAGAGTTGGTAGGATGTGAAGCAGTATAGAAAGTGCTTTTGAGCTGTCAGATGAGAGTGAGGACTCTTTACAGAGAATTCTAGCAAGTTAACTCCTCTAAGCTTTTTCCATTACCTAAAACTTTGTGAGAAGCTGAACTTAAAGGGAATTGCTTATTTTGGCAAAGAAAAATTAAGGCAGCTTGATGATGCATTGTGATATTAGTACTACTGGCTACTTGTAACCAGACTTAGTATCAGAATTGGTAGCAAAACACACAGCCGGAAAAAGCACATGTAATGCTTTGGCCAAAGATCTGATTGTAGGAGGGGTTAGCACCATTAAACAAATAACAGGTTTTTAGATACCTTAAAGAAACATCACCAGAAACCACCTTTCAAAAACTCTCAGGTGGTGGTAGTGAACCTGTGGCACATGTGTCTGCAGTCAGCTGTCTGCTAACATTAACAGCTGCAAAAGATTCACCATCAAGCTCTGGGGTAAATAAAGCACAGTGTTGTCTGAACAAATTTGCATCCCTGGAGTGCCCTTGCATACTCCAGGCCACTGAAGGAAGCATTTTCCAGTGTCATCCAGGCAGGTACTCAGACGTCACTTTAGTCATGATTCAAGGAAGACAGGATAGTGCTTGTGTTGGCAGCAGACCTTACAATTATCCACATAATACTGGTTTTACTGGCTTTAAGAATGTATGAACTGGGCCGGGGATATAGCTCAGTGGTTCCGGGGCCTGTCTTGCAAGCTCAAGGACCCAGGTTCCATCCAGGGTAACCACTTACCACACTGGGTGTGGAGACTCACACCAAGCAGCAATCATTACCACATACCACAGTGCCGGGCATGGTGGCTCAAGCCTGTAATCCCAGCACTAGGGAGGCAGAGGCAGGAGAATTGCTGTGATGTGAGTTTGAGGCTGAGCTCAGGGCCAGCCTGAACTACAAAGTGAGACCCTGTCTCAAAAAGAAAAAATAATAATAATAATAATAATAATATTGTATGAACTGTTTGGTCCTGAAGACATTCAGCTAGTTCTCAAATAAAGAGGAAGGGGATAAGCAAAAGGAAGAGGGTCAAAGTTCCAGCCTGGAGCAACATATGAAGGTATGAGAATGAAGTCATGAGATGAAAGTCAAAACTTCCCTGGAGACTCCAATAACTGAGAGATTTTAAAAATATGATCTCCTACAAAGGAACATCTCAAAAATTATTAGAGCCAGCCAAAAGGTAAGGTTATGTGAACTACAATCTGCAGTTATAGAGGCCTCTCCAACCAAGCCCTGTGGAACTCGAGTCTGACCACAATATGCTCTGAAAAAATTAAGGGATGTACAAGATTTGTACTACTCTGGTATTGCTTCAGTTGGAATTTTTTTCTCTCTCTCTCTTCTCTCCCTTTTGTTCAGGAATATTTACTCAGAAATATCCTACAATGGGAATATAAAACTTGCTTCTTGAAATTTTGCCTTGAGTCTCAAGAAGATTTAGTATTGGAATATTGAGCCAGGTTAGAGCTGTTTAGATTTTAGAGAAAACATTAGAATATTTTGAGTTGTACGTGGGAGTGTTATATCATGTTAGGTAGAGTTATGTTCTTAGCATCATATCTATTTGAAGATTAGTATGTTTGAAGGGAGGAGGTGAGGTATCAGGTGACAAGGAATGGTCTTATGTCTTATTGATTTTCAGCTTGAGTGGATTTAGAGTTTCCTGGAGTGGTGATTGAATTTTAAGGGGGATAATCTCAATGACTGGGTAACTCATTGATGCCTTGTAACTAATTGATCTTTTATATTGGTTTTCTTTCTTTTTTTTTTTTTTTTGAGACAGGGTCTCCCTTTGTAGCTGAGGCTGGCCCTGAGCTCAGTCTCAAACTCACATCACAGCAATCCTCCTGCCTCTGCCTCCCTAGTGCTGGGATTACAGGCGTGAGCCACCACGCCTGGCACTGTGGTATGTCGTACTGATTGCTGCTGGGCGTGAGTCTCCACACCCAGTGTGGTAAGTGGTTACCGGGGATTGAACCTGGGTCCTTGAGCTTGCAAGACAGGCACCAGAACCACTGAGCTAACTCCCAGGCCCTAATTAATCTTTTTTAAGGTGGAGCCTGTATAGAACAAGTGGCTTTTGGGGTTTGGTCCATATCTGGGATCCTACCAGGCCTTTGACCCCTTCCTTTATTCTTCTCTTCTTGCTCTCTGCTTCCCACATGATCTAAATTCAGTGTCATACAATGGCTGTTTCTTTCTTCCATAACTTCCTGCTTTGAAGGCAGCCAGTCATGGATTACGTCATGAGCTACAATAAATTCTTCTCTCTAAAATTATAGATTTTAAATTACAGATTGTCAGGGATTTATTCCCAGCAATTGGAAATAGATAAACATATAAAATTACCTTATGAGGAATCAGGTAATTCAAAATTAATAAAATATTTTTCTTAGAAAGACTAGGAAAGCATTGCGTAAATTCATATAAATACTTAGCCAACTGATTGATATATTCTATTCAGGATTAAGTGTTGTTTTATATTTCTTCAGTCTTTCCATTTCTCCCTCCACTAACACTGCTCTACTCAATTGTGAAATAAAAGGTATGTTGGATTTTCATAGTGGATTGTAAACATGTTCAGAGGCCATCCAGGGTGACGATGTGTTTCTGGTGCAAATTGTTTTTTAATATTCTTAGACACATGAACCTCCCCTCTGCCCTCCTCCTCATGCAATTTCATATTAACCTAATGATCTGATTATAACAAATTGTCCAACTGCATTTTGCTGCCAAACTGTTCTACAGTTAAGCTGTTGCTTTCTGCTTGCCTCTTTTTGTTTTGCCAAATGATTTGCTACTCAGCTCCATGACATAGTAAAAAGTGATACACAGAAATTGAAATGGGTGTAATCATGTACATAAGATAAATGTCATTAATTTATTTCTGATGTATGCTACAGTGCATATTTTGTATTTCATAGTAGAATTGCAACTTTATTGAGAATATATAATATGAAGAGATTTGTTTTATCATTACTATTCAAAAATATTTGTTAGAATATCATGATAATTCACAATAGTTAATATTTGATGGAAGTTCCCTGCTCAAGAAATATCTTTACAATTCTTAATTTGTTTGTTAGGTTAACAGCTTGTGATTACCTAATAATGTTATTTATCTTCTATGGAACTCAGGTACAGTGTTTAACTATGATTTAAGTGGCGCTGGATTACTTGAGAAATTTACTATTCATCCTCTGAAAAGGCATATTAAGCCAGTGCACAGTGCTGCAGTTGCACAATAAACCATATGAGTGACAACTGCTGCACAATTTTAGCAATGTGTATTTATGAATTGGTTTATGTAAGATCACTATAGCCATTTAATTATTCTACATGGAATAAGTATAATATTAATCTTTAACCACTTTATCTTTCAACCACTTAGCATTTCACATTGCAATATAAATTCATATTCATATCAATTATTATTTGCATATTTCAAACTTAATGCAGATAAATTTTTTAATTTATTAAATATTTTAGTAAACATATTTTCTATTTTACACAATAATTTTTAAAAGATTGAAATGGATGGCTACAATTTGAGTGATTTTCAACATAATGGCTAGAAATCAAGCACCTATTTTCAGGGAAAGTTATTGTTATACATTTAGGTATATTAATTTTATACAGTTAAATCATTTAGTTGGTTAGTTTGTTGTGAGTCCTGTTTGAGATCTATTGATGCTGCTGTCCACCCTTTTCCATGACAGTTATCAAACCCAGGCTTCATGTACGTTTGGATACTGTGACTTTCTCAAAATATTCTCCCTAGCACTTAAATCCTTGGGCACAATTACTATTGCAACTGATACTGCTCCCTCTACTACTATATTGTATTATAATGATATGAGTAAAGTCCATAACTAAAAATACTGTGAAAATAATCTTAATCCTATTTTCAACTCAAATAACATCCAAGTTATCCTGACTTTCATAATCTGGTGAGAACCAGCACATTTAGGATAGTATGGCCAGAGATGCTCACTCTGACAACAGAGATTCTGTCACTTCCTTCAAAACAGCCTTTTCAAGACTCCTATGACTAGCATGACTAAACTAACACTGCAATTCATTTCCCTCTGAATCTGTAGTTTCCATTTGTGACTAACTTGTTAATCAGAAAACTCTTCAACATTTTTTTCTCTCCATTTTGCCTCTGCAATGCTGTTCACCAATTTTCATACATCACCTTCTTTTCTTCACATTTATAATATTGTATTATCATTTCTTTGAGTATTTTTCTTCACTTTTTTCTTTCTTTAATTTTAAAATTTCTTCTTCTATTAATCACTGATGAATTCCACGAGTCTCTGTAGTTTCATCTCCTCAAAGATGCTCCAGCACATTTCTTTAATTTCAGCATCTATACAAAGTTCCTAAATATATTCAGTTCTTAATTTTGACAAAATTACTGAGATATTGAGACATTAACTATGTGCTGGGAATTTGCAGAGACTGGTCAAATCCTTTAACATTTTAAATCTCTAAAACTTTTTTGTCTAGTTTTGGTTAACATTGAAATATTTGTAATTCTAACAGATTGTTAGGCTATCTCAAACATGTTCATCTTTTTACTCAAATAACTTTCTTTTTACAAATTTTCTATCAGCGAAAGTAGCCATGATTATCCATATATTTATCCATTTGTCCCTTTTTATCCTTTTTCTTTGTCATTCATTTCTAATTCAAATGCAAAAATTAATTAGGTGCCTGACTAAAAATGTAGGTAAGTTTATAACTTTTGCAACTTTGTGCATATAAAACAAAAACATATTTATTGAGTAGGAAATATAGGAACTTCCAAGCAAGATTTATTAACAGGCCATATTGCTCAAGGACTGAAACTGATCTATTCCAATCAGATATTTAGAAAGTAAATATTATTTTGTACATAAGGTTTAGTAAGTCTTTTTTTTTAACACATCTAATTGAATGTATATGAAATGAGCCTGGCAGGAAAGAAAACAAGGGTGAAAAATAAGGTCCAAGAAAAATTCAAAGCCAGCTACAGAAACACTTCCCTGTACTATGGTAGTGATCACGAATTTTACTTTAAAAATGAGAAACTGACCTAACTAACTTCTCACAAAACACAGTACAATCATTTTCATTTGTAAGAGATGGACTTTTATATCAGTGAAAAGATGAATTCTAAAGTGAAACCTGGAATGGGAGGATCATTCAAGAGCTTGTGTAGACCCTCAGATATGGATGATGAGTGTCTATTTAGGACCATGTCAGAAGTAGGTGTGCAATAGAAATCTTGATCATGTATAAATTAATAGAGGAACTTTTACTAGAATTATATAGAGGAAATATGGAGAAAGAATTTATGAAAACTATTCATTGTTATGATTTAATGAATAGCAATAACAAATGATGTCACTATTCACAAGAACTAGAGCATAGACAAAAAGAAAGACACACTGGGAAAATTAGCGTAGTTAGATCAATTAGTTAGTTAGATTGTAGAATCTGTAGTGCCCGTGGGACATGTAAGCATCTGTAGACAGGTGCTGCCTGGCAGGGATTTGACATGTATCCACTCACAAAGCGTGCGAGGCTCGTGGGGCAGTCAGGTGGTTTGGGTCGTACCTCTTGCCTCTGTTTGAACATGAATTTTTATGAGTTAGATGTTCATGTAATATTTCACAGCCATAGATATTTCTATGGTTTTAGGAAAACTGACATGAAATTGTGTGATGAGAAGTGACACTGTTGTACATGCATATTTACAAATTAACAAAAGAAAAATAATCCATTTCCTTTTGACTTCTGGGCTGGTAATCTCTAACTTTTGCATATATATTTACATGCTTTGGAAAACCACATTATAATGATATGGCAGGAATTTCAGAAGTGTCATATCACTGGCAAAATTTACTATCCTGATAAAAGCTCGTCTCACAGAGGTAGAGCTAAATAGAAAGTATTTTGGCTTGTAGAATTTTTTTTTTTTCAGGCAGGATGACCTTTGTCACTACTATTCATATCTGTATTTTCTGGAAGGAAGTTGCCCAAAATGTACTGAAATGAATGTGGTTGATTTCCCAATAATATTTATTTGAAAGCATAGGCAAGGTCTGGCTCCTAGATTACAGTGTGCTGAGCTCAGTACTGTGTGATTCATTCTTCATCAACTGGTAGGGAGCACCTGACCTGTGTGGGATGACGTGGATATCATAAACAGCAGGTGATAATAAGCAAGCAAAAACTCAAAACTTTCTTTCCTAATTTATAAATGTTCAGACTGCAAAACTTGAAGATGATATCTGTTTTTTCACTGCACCTCTGTGTATGCTTCAGTAAGAAAGAAGATAATGCTATATTTGCCACTGAAAATATGTAACCACAGTAATTCATAATCTTAGTGAGGAGTCCATCAGATTACATGGCATAAACCCTTCATTCACATTTCTATGGGATGATGAAAATAATCATTGTCTATAAGCCACTAGTTTTACAAAAAGAAAATAACATATTTTAATAGATTATTCTAAATCACATTTAATTTTTACATATGAATGGGATGAGAAATACCAATTGTGACTACACTTTAACCAATAAATTTCTCTTGAGTTCATGAAAATTGAAATTATTTTTTAAGAGTGCAGTGAGAACATTTGGCATTCACCGCCCTTGCTCTGACTTAAGCATGTTTGACTACACAGCTCTTATTAAAATTCAGCATCAGGTTCTCAGCATTCTCTTTTTCTGTGGCAGAGTCATTAGAGAATGAAAGAAATACAAGAGGCTGAGGTATCTGTTCTACACAATTTTTCATATTTTTTTTCTGGCCAGAAAAGGGATTCCTTAGCCCCTCTGTACTTAGTTTTCTGCTCTTTTCTGATTTCTATTCAAGGCAGTGAATAGTATGTCAGAATGTGAAGTACATAAGAATTGAACCCAAAAAGGAGAGTTATTATTAACTTTCAATTGTTAAAATTTGGTATTATATTTATTTGATTGCAAAGGGAAAGGGATAATTAGAATTTGGCTTGTATCCATGGCTTACTTTTTTTTCTTCCCTAATGTTCTAATATTCTAGACATTTCATCAGGAAGGAAAAAAAAAAACTGAATGTACTTTTAAAACAAGAAAGCTCTCTTGTGAGTCTTCTCATTAAAACTAATCATGATGAGTTAAGATGTAAGTAAAAATTACATACAATCACTTATTATATTTTGAGAAAAGATACATCTTTGAAAAGATGATGAAATTATTTTCTGTTTTCAACAGCAATGCTGTTTTAAGAATTAAAAAGTAGTGACTTACTTAGCAAGTAAGACAAAAAAAATCACAGAAAAAGATAAATGCTAAATTGTCTTCATTTATCACTTGTGAGGGTCTGGTGTGTCCTATCATTATGAAATGTATAATGTAGCTGTCAGCAGGTGTGTATACTGAGTTGTTTCCTGTCTGGGAGACTGGTAATATAACTGTTTCTCACTTCCCTATTACAAAATGTTGAAATCATCCCAACACTTCTGAAAATTCATTATAATCTTATTTCTTTTACATAAAGATTGCTTATGGCATACAGTGGTTTAAATTATGTTCAATTTTATATGCTTTGAATAAAATGGATATTTTTGCTTATAGATGATGAAAGTCAAGTCTCTGGAAGCTTTTACTGGATAAGAGAACAGTTTGATTATTAAAAGTCAAATATATTGAAAAGTAGTGCTTATTTGATAATATTTTATAGGACTCACTTAGGTATAAGGATTTCCTGTAATGACATTATCTGCTATGTTGTTCTTTATTAAGTTAATTTTATTTATGTTGTCTTTTGGTTCTTACATTTAATTCCTTCAAGGAAATATTGTTTTACAAAATATATTTTCACTCTAGAGAAAATTAATCCAATGTTAGCAATGTAAATTGGGGGAAATTGAGACATATAAATATTAGAATTATTTAAATATATTGTGTAAATATTTTGAACTAGATATTCAATACTCTTACATTTAAGATAAAATACTTAAAATGTTTTAAGTAAAAGTCTAAGGCATTACCTTAAAAGTTTCTTATTCATGAGACTCAATAAAACATTTATTTTTACAAAATGTTCCTTGCACATTTGGTACCAGGGAAAACTAAACTAGTGGATAAGTGCAAGGAAGTAACACTGAAAATTAAAAATGTTCCTAAAATAGTCTCTGAAGGAAACAGGGAGCAAGATATTTTCATAAAATTCAACTGAATACAGGGAAATTTTGAAGAAGGCAAAAATACGGTTTTCTAAGAGATATTCATTAGTTATGTTATTACACTGTTATTACTTAATAAACACAAATGAAAAACAAAACAACAAATAGATCAAGTTTCCTTTAAAAATAAAATGAGTAGACAGAGTCATCAAATGCAGTGTAATTCATTGTCATTTCTGAAAACTTGTTATGTATTGATGGGGCACACGGTCACTTTTGGTACCCGTTCACTTTGAAGAGTAAATCTGTCTATATTTAAAGTGCTTGGCCCAGTAACTGAGTGTATAGTTTGTTACTTGACACTCTATAAAGCTATTCAGACACAGTTAATTGCAGGATCACATACTGACAGCACTGTTTAGAATGGGATTACAAGTGAAAAAATTATTCAGAATATACAACTGCTTCAGATTGCCTTTCACCAGTATAAAATATGGCCTGTGTCAAAATGAAGTAGTAATTCAGTTTTTCCTCCTTTTTTTTTCATTTATTGAGTTTATTGGTGCAATTCAGATATACATTATGATCACATTCAAAGTCAAAAATTTGTACCTGTTCTTGATATAACTTGATTCTCATTGTTCCCATTCCCCTGCTATTCCTAGAATCTTTTCTATACACACAAGCTATGTTTCCATTTTTTGTTTCTGCCATTATTTTTTCTTTTCGTACTTTACTTTCCTACACCCCCATTTTTCCCTTTCCCTTTAAACATTATCTTCCTCTTCCTTAATGTTTATCATGCTTTTTGCATCTTGTTTATATTTTTATTTTTTCATATTAGAAAAAAGATATAGTATTTTACAAATATGAATCTTATTTATTTCACTGATGTGTATTCATCAAAAAGCTAGGATTGGAGGTCTAATTTGATTCTTCTATTTCCCTGCTAATTATATACACAAAAAAATTAAAAGCATCATATCAGTTCTTAGATTGTTTTTCACTGTGTTGTTTTATTTCTTCAATTTTAAAAATTCTTGTTCTATTAATCCCTGGTGCACACATGTTTCTAGCAGTACAGTTTGTAATTCTTAAATCTTGGAAACAGCTCAAATGCTCCTCAACTGGAGACTGGATGGAGATTTTTGTTTTATTTTGTTTTTTTTTGTTTGTTTGTTGCTTTAAAATGGAGTATTACTCACTTGCAAAGAATAATAAATTGGACATATTTATACTTAAACGGATGAACATTAAGGACACACTCATAAGTTTTTCCTTTTTAAATAGACAAAGTCACCTAGCTTGTCCTAATCAAAATAATTTACTAAATCCTCTTCAGATATTGTTAAGTGAATATGAAATATTCATCATAAAGTTACTTCCAAAAGAAATATTAGATTAATATTGTCCTTCAAGTGGAGAAAACACAAAACTATTGGAACTTAGGAGAAATATGGTATATAACATCAAAGTTAATATGTATTTTCTATTATTTTAGATAATATAAACTCTATTGATATATGTGGAAAATAGGGCTTTTACTACAATTCTACAAGATATCTTACTTATACAAGGGAAAAAATGAATCTAGGAAGTAAGTGTTCTCTGTAATCACATAGTTTTACATCCTTACATATGACTTTATATTCCCTCTTTTTCCTGACTCAAAATAAACTTTTAATTCCTTTCTGCATGAATGGATCAAACATATCCATTTTCAAGTCTCATATTGTTTTTTTTTTTACTTTGATTTTATGCTTCAAGGAATTTTTATAAGAAACAATTATTAAATATATTTTAACTTATATTTTGACACTAATTAGGTCAAATGTTTCCCCAATTTCACATCCAGAGTTTTAAAAATTCATTTATTGCAGCAGCATTTATCTAGAATCAACAATGTGCTTGTCACTTATAAAAATTTTGAAGTCAGAAATATAAAATATAAAATCTTGCATTCAGAAATTTAAAATCAAGAAGTAAGAGAAGCCAACAACTAACGTGCATATGATGAGTTACATAACAGGAGAATATAAAAGCATGTCCACATGATGTCTTATATAATAAAATAAGAGATCAAAAAGAACACAATTGTGCAAATATTTGGAAGACAAGTATGTCCTTTACAGATGGGCAGAGAAAAAGACAATTTGAGGTAGAAAAAAAGAGAACATATAAACATCAAGTGATTTGAAACAGCATACTTTGTTTGGAAAATTTTAAATTTTGCATTACTGAACATACATGAGGTATAAGTGGGAAAAAGACACGAAAGCTGACTAAATAAAATTTAAAAACAGAAACAAGTGTCATGTTGAACATATATCATCCCAGCACTCTGGAGGCTGAGACAGAAAGAATGTTATGAAGGCAAGATCAGTCAGAGCTATATAAAAAATTTTTAGAAAGAAAGAAATTGAAGGAAGAAAAGAAGGAAGAAATGTCACAAATCTATTAATTACATTTATATATTCTGAAATCATACACCCATTAGTCAACTATATAAAAAATGTCATATTGTTTGACTAAACAGTTTTTCCTCATGATAACTCACATTTTTAAGAGTGTGTATATTCAGGTTACATCTCATTCATCTAGAGAAAAATATTTCTTTTCCCATCTTGACTTCTTAAAAATTTTTACCATGGCATATAAAGAGAAATTATGTTTCCTTTTTTTTTTTTTCCCTGTCACTGTTCAGAGAAATGTTGGCAGTTCATTCAACCAGTAATATTCTGTCACATTTAGGAACTGAATCTAATAGATGAATGTCAAAGAGCCTGGCAAAATCTATCTAGAAAAATGATAAAGTTTAGTTTTAAAATGTATTTCTGTAAATAATTCCATAAATGTGTGATGCAATTACAAATAAGCAAGGATGTGAAGAGACATAAGGTTATTGTGAAAAACAGCAAAAGATCATCAAAGAGTTAATGGAGATCTAGCAAAAATCAAAATAACAAATTATAAATTTAAAGTTAATTATTATTACCATATTCAAAGTGTTAGAAGAAAAATTGAGTTTTGGTTAAGGACTGGAAGTCCTAAAGACAAAAGCAATAGAACTTAGAAGACTCATGATTAGAAGGGTTAGGGAACAGGGGAAGGGAACGTACCCAGAATCTCAGCAGTAAGTTCTAGTCTCCTGTGAGTCCAACAGCACAAGGCAAAATAATTAGTAAAGAGGTAGAAATGAGACTTAATGAAGAAGCTGAGCTTGGACCTGATCCATGGTATTCTAAGTAGCAAAGAAGGGAGTCCTGAGCTTGCCACACCTTTTACTTAATCCATTGGGAGCAAACAATGTAACAGGTCACTCAGGTGGCAGTAGTTTTGATATATCAGGAGTAAAAAATGTAATAAGTCACTCAGAGAGCACCATGTTTTACTTCCTACAATCATGGGGATTATGTCGATGAAGATCCTGGTCTAGTTCTGCCCTGGAGCATCATAGCACGTTTTTCCATTGGGTCTTTGTTCCCTGCACTGAAGATAAAAGAGTCAAGTTGTCAGGTCTGGATATGTCATAGCTGATATGCAGACAGAAAAGCACTGCCCAGTCATAGTCCTAATTGTCCAACTAATTTTTTCAATAGAATTGCTCCTGATAGGAAGGAGCTCTGGAAATGGAAAACACAGAGGCAGAAGAGAGAAACAGAAAGAATCAAGACAGGATATGTATGTGTATGTCACTTGTACCCCACACTGTACACAAGTAAAGGATTAAGGATGAGCACAAACCTGTACCAGTACCCCACAATGAATATGTTTGCTATATATCAACATCTGTTAATATAATTTTAAAAAAGAATAATTAAATAACAAGAAAATTCCTTTTTTCCCTGGTAATTGAAATGATCCCATTGATTTTATAGTTTGTAGATAAGGTAAACTAAATGTAAAATCTCCCAAATTAAAACCAGTTCATCATTATTAAGATTAAATAATATTGTGGTACATTGTTCTTGGTACTTATTGTTGAATTCAACTTTCTATAATTTAACTTAAAATCTACGCATCTACAATATTAAAGCATTTAGTAATATATTTGTTGGGATTTAGTATGAAGATATATAACAGATCAAACAGCATATTATTATAGAAATAATCTCACATGAATAATTCTATGTATATAAAGCAAAAGTAAGAAATAAGCAAAATGACATCATCAGATCTGGATAGAAAAATTTTTAGGAAAGAAACAAAGTGATTACTATAAATGGTCAGGTTGTGGCTTACTGGAAGAAGAGATGGACTCGAAAAGGAACAGTGACTCACATAAAAGACAAAAGAAGAGAGTAAGTAAAATGGACTGTTTCTGTATTTTTATATAACAGTATTATTTATTTTTACTTGATTTTATTGGTACAATTTATATTTACATTATGATCACACTGAGAATTTCTGTATCTTAATGTATGAATGTATTCATTTTGAGAAAAACTACTGAACAGTCCTTTAATTTTGTTTTCTGGGGAAGAAAAGAATTAAAAGAGAAAGTACACATCTTGCTGTGCACAGTATTTTTACTATTAAACATTTAATGAAGAATTATTTGATAATCTGAAAGTACTTTGTAAATTAAAGTATATTGCCAAATAAATAACTGTATCACTTTAGTAAGAGTATAATTAATCTTAGCCTCACATTTAAGCCTATGCATGTAATCTATAGGCTTTTTATAGTTATTTTCATTTCTCAGGATTTTTTCCTTTTATACTGAAAATTAAAACTTAGGAAGAAGAGAAAAACATATCTGAGAAGTTATTGTGAGGAATAAATGAAAGAAATACTGTTAACTTTATCTTAGAACTAATGTGTACAAAAGGTTCATTTCTCTCTATAATTGCAACAGCTTGTGGCCATCTGTATCATTCCAGTACATAGATTCCTACTCTTTAAAATTGTTCTCAAACTTATTTTTCTTTCTATAGAAGGTGTTGTTAATAACCTCACATTTTCTTTTTGTTGTTTTTTTCCACCATTAAAGACTGGTCTTGACAGATGCAATCACAAAGCCACCCCTTAGCCTTTAACTCCACACTATTCTGACTCTCACTGAGCATTTGACTGGAGGGTCCTTCAGAATAGTGTATAGCTCAATTTCCTCAGCCCACCAGAGGACTGCTTTTTAATTGTATGTTGCACTCCCTTTTGATTCTCCTGTTCCATAAATGTGGTTCAAAACAATAATTCTGCTACAAGAATTTAAGAGTTCCTCCAAGCTCTGTGGCATTCCTTGTCTTTGAACAAGTTAATCTGTAACTAAAATGTTTCTTCCCATCTTTGCAGTTTAATGCACATTTATCCACCTTCCCAGATTTGACAAAAACTATCCTACAAAATCTTGCAAGTTTCCTCTGACATGTAATGTATCTCAAGTCCCACTTTCTTATGATGCTTCATCAGTATGCCTGTTTAAAAGTCGATGGAATTTCATATGATCCAATAGTTTGAAACTTAATCATCTATTTTTAGCCAAATTTTGGAACTTTCTTGACAATTCAGTATGAGAGTTTTTTTTTTTTTTTTCTGTAAAAAAGAAAAAAAAATGAAAGTGAACAAAATAAGATGATAACATCAAACTAATGGATTACATTTCAGGGAAAAAAGTGTTTCCATTACCTCTTTATTCTCACAAGATTTTGTGTTATGTCAAAGTGTTTTCCAAAGAAAAAAGTGAAAAATTTGAGCAGCTGAGGTTCTATCTTTCAATAAACTTGAAAAGATTCAGTTGACCACAGCTTGTGAAAGATTAAAAATAAAAGTACAGCTAACCCATACAAGAGTATTTCTTGAAAGTGTGCTAGGGCATCAATATATCCACACAGAAAGAGGAGGTGATGTGGAAATGTGCTCCCCAGTGTCCAGCTGTTTATCCCTATCATATCCTATTGTACCTATTTAAGTTTCACTAAGCATGTGTCTTTCATGAATGCTAGGTGTGTTCACTCATTTTAGACCATAATAAGCCATGCTTAAAAGAATTGCAAAGGCTTCCATAAATAAATATTGCTTTTGTTTGCAAAGACTATAGGTGATACACTTTTAAAAACAGAGCACAATCAACAAACTATGACTGTTGCATGAGAAATATGGAACATTTTAGTTAGGTTTAGTATTTATTTGGAGCCAATATATTTCAATCAACATTTCTTACAACTAGCATGTCCATGAAGCTTTTACTGAAGCTCAGTTTCAGGTACTTTGCAAAATAATTGCATATCTCACCTGAATACCCACCTGGGACATACAGAGTAAATTTAGGAATCCTCCTGTCTTCCCGACTGCTGAGCTGAAATTATCAGAGAGACTCATCTTTTTGAAAGTCTCCTCAGAATAACACTAACTGTCCTTTTCTTCAGAGTGTCTTTCTGAGGATATTCAAATTACTCCAATTCTAAGGCTTTTCAAAAAAGTAATAGACTTCATTTTTTAGAGTAACTTTAGATTAATGGAAATCGAGCCAATGTTAGGGATAGTGTTTTCTCTACTTTCTGCTGGAATTCTGAGTTCTGTTTAGTTTGCTTTAGTGTGACATTTTCTAAAACTGATGGCCCAGGATTGGCGTTACATTTTTTCACTGAAGTTCATAGTAGGTATTTACATTCTATGAGTTTTAACAAAAGCATAATATCTGTTAGAGAAGTATCAATCATACATAATGAAAGGATAATATATGTCAAAAAATGTCAAGCATACAACAATTTCACTACTCTAAATATCTATCTGCTCCATCTACTTCTGCCTTCCTCCTTTTAATCCTTGGCCAGAACTGCTCTGGTTCAATCGCAATATGTTCTTGTTTTATTTTTTCCAGCTCTCATACAATTGGACTCTGTGAATAGCAGCTTTTTCTCATTCACTTCTTTCACCAAGTGTATCTACCTTTTCTCCATGCACTTTCTCTGCTATTGTTCCATGCGTCTTTTTCTTAATAAAATTCTAGTACTGAAAACATTTGTTTTAAGACTCAAGCCATTATAATTAAAGCTTCTATGAACTTTTCTATGCAACTTCAGGTGTTTATCTATGTTTTCACTTCATTTAAATAAATTCTGTGGTGCATATTTGCTGGTTCATGAGGTAAAACTATTTTTTTTTCCTTAATGAGACAGCTATAGTGTATGTTCCAAAGTGACTGTATCAGTGGCTTTATATCAATAATGAATGAAAGTTTTTGTTATGAATTTTTATAGAAATTGTTGTGATGAAATAGGGAATTTTATATACTCTACGGGGTATCTAGTGGTAGCACTATTTTCATTTAAAAGCATTCAATGACAAGAAATTGAGGATTTATCTTTCTTTTTGCCTTCCACATGTCTTTTTTGATATAGTGCTCAGTCTTTTCCCAATTTTTCACAATGTTTGAGGGATTCTTTAGTACGTTCTGTGTAGAAGTCCTTTGACAGATATCGTACATGCATTCTCCCACCATGTAGTTTGCTGTTTCATTATATTAACTTATTTACCTAGCAGAAGTTTTTAATTTTATTAAGTTCAGGTCATATTTTATTCTTTTTTGTATTATCTCCTAACGTTTCTAAAAACTAATTTCCAAAATCAAGATGACAGATTATTTTCCTATATAGATTTCTAAAATGTATATAGATTTATGTTCTATCTGGGTCTATAATTATTTTCAGTAAATTTTATTAAAACCTAATGTGAATTCTATACTCAGGGTTGTTTTGTTTTGTTTACCCGTGGGTATTAATTTATGTCACTATTTTCATAAAAAGTGTACTTTCTCCGGAAAAGAAAACTTATCATTGCTCCCTCGTCAAGAATAACTAGTGTGTGTCAATTTATATTCTATCTCTTTCATTTCACTGGTAGCTTTATTTATTCTTTCATTAATACCACAGGGTCTTGATTATTGAAGCTATGCAGTAAGTTTTGTTTTTTTTAAACAGTGTCTCTCAATTTGCAGGTCAGGCTGACCCTGCTCAGGCTAGCCTCAAATTCAGCAATCCTCCTGCCTCTGCCTCCTGAGTGCTGGAACTACAGATGTAACTATGTCCAGCATTGTAGTATGTGGTACAGGGGATCAAACTCTAAACCTTTCATTTGTAAGACAGATGTCAGAACTCTGAAGTAAATCCCTGGCCCATTAATGCAGTAAGTTTTGCAATTAATATCAATGTTACAATGTATTATTATTCACTCTTATATTGGTTGTAGGCTCTTAATTCTGTCAATATTTTAAATTATTGCTGTCTTGTTTTGCTGAGCTCATGGTTTGCGAAGAAATGTTTGATGTGATTTATATCTTTGTTCCATTCTACATAGAGATATTTGCTCTTTTTTCCTTTATATCTAGTTGTTATCTTGATCTATAGATTGATAGAACTAATTGTGTAGTTTTTTTTTCTCATTTATTCATGATATACACTGACAAACTTACTTAATATGTTCTATTGTTTATGATTCATTTTAGAAAATACTCAGCCCTTGAAACATTTCTTTGGATCCTTTTTAATTTTTTTTTTTTTAATTTGCAGTGAGGAATTTACTGAAGATCTCAGTAAGAACATCGAGGTCAAGGGGCAGTGGGATGAAGGTTCTGCCAAGGGTCTAGACAATGTGGCAGTGTGAAATGGGGACAACAGGTCTTCCAAATTCTTCCACTGTCAGTGCAGAGGTCTCTTTCGTACTCTTTCCTTCCATAGGGACATTTGTGTAAGCAGTCCCTGGGTCCTTTTTTTTTTTTTTTTTAATTCTAGTATTTGAATTATGTTAATATATTGTTATTTTTTTCTCATAAATTTTGGAAATCTTGTTGCATTTCCTTATTCATTGTTTTTATTATTAATTAGTATTGCCATACTTTTCAGATATTTTTTCCTTTACTCAAGTGTAGTCAGTGTGTTGATAAGTCAATCAATGTTTAAAATTGAAGAATTCTGAGTAAACAAATTGTTTTCATGAATGGATGTTGGGAACTAAGGACAATTTATTCAGACAACCTACTCAAATTAGACTTACTTACTGGGATCTACTTACTTTGACCTGAGGATGTCTGCCCTGCCCTGGAGATCAATTACTGGGATTATTGAGAACATTTGCCTCACCTTGTGAGGTCTAAAACTACAAGGATTACTGCACTAAGATTATTAGCTTTGAGACTTACTGGGACTCACTGGGATTTAAGGATGTCTGCCGTGTTCTATATAACCTTCAACTACAGGTATTATTGAGGGTCCTCCGTATCTTATGTATTATGGATTAGGGGTTGAAGTCTGGTTACCAAATAATGTTGCAAGTGAGCTTGGGTTATGGGTTCTTCTGTTCCCACTTCTGCTGCTGCAGTATCTGGCCTTTGGCTGCCTCTGCTTAGAGTAGTAAGAGTCAATCAAGCCTGGGCTCAGCCTTTTTTTCAAGGTTCTGACTTTGTTGTTTATTGGTTATTAGTCTTTGAACTGTGGGACTGTTGGGGAATTGAAGTTCACTATGAGCATTCTGGCTGAGTCCTCGTCCCCATACAACTGCAAACGTAGGTTGGATTCTTATGATCATCTGAAGGCCTACATAGGAGATAATAACAGAATGTTTCAGGGAGAGAATTCCTCAAGAGACACCGCTCAGGTTTCATCTGCACTGTCATGTCTCCTGGGACTCAGGGCCCTGGAATTGAACTTGAGTGCTTTCCTGAGTCGCAAACCTGCCAGTTACCACACTGCAGATTTTGTACTTGTCATTTTTCCCTAAGTACCTGGAAAAGGGCTTATCTTGTATCTTTTTCTTTACATAGCTTGGGTCTTCATTATTGATATAAGTGTCTTTTAATTAATTTTATAAGAGAAATAATAACTAATGAAATAATATAAAGGGAGATACAAGTATGATTGTTTCAGTTTTTAGTATGAGAACAGTAAGATACATACAAAGTCTGGCGACTGAATAAGTGCGATTAACACTTGACAGTGTTTATGACTCATGTAATAACATAGTCTCATTTCCTTTGTAACTTAAATCAAAGCTGCTGACCTATACTCAGTACCAACTCATGTTCTTATTTTCACAGCTACAAAAGAGATTCGTACACATTAGCAACATCTCCGAGTGAGTAGAGCATACTTAAAAAGGAAAACAATCATAAAGAAAACTAACAGGTTTAAAATTTAGCAACCCAGTGAGATATTCATTATCCCATTTCTTTTCCATTGAGACCTGAAAGTGGAAAGACCTGCATAATTTACATTTTGAATTGCCGATCTGATTATGATGGTCATAGGGATGGAATAATATATCAAGATGAGACACTGTTGATTTACAGTGCAACATATAAAATTTAAGAACAGCAACCACAAAATACTATTAAATGATGAAATAAACTGTGTATGTACTTTATAAAATGATACCACACAAAACTAATATTTTCTGGGGAAATAAGACATTTGGAAAATACATTGTCAAAAGCCATCGTAATCCATGGATATCAGAAGTTTAATTTAAAAATGAAATGAACCTTACTAAAATTGTGCATGATAAAGGTCAATGTTCCATTCTGATTACAATAAATACATCATAGAATTGTAAATTGTTTAATGTATTGGAAACACTTGAACAATAGCCTCATCAAACTCTATAATGTAAAATTTTGCAAACATTTTTCAATTTTTATTATTACCAATTCTATCTTACAATTGGTCTTTAGTGGGCTAAGTATGTATGTTTGGTATGAAAATCTACATTTTGAAGTGCTGACAGTGGGCATCCTTGTCTTGTAGCTGACCTTAGAAGGAGTTCTTTCAGTTTTTACCCATGAAATATGGCATTGGCATTCCAGTTGTCATAAGTAACACTTGTCTAATTCAGAAATGGTCTTTCTATACCTAATTTTTCAGGGTCATTATCACGAAATTGTTGTTGTTGTTTTTGGTTGAAAGCTTGTTTTGCATTTGTTGAGGTGATAATATGGATTTTTTTTCTTGCCTATGTTTATGAGATGTTACATTTATTGATTTGCTTATATTAAACCTTCTCTATATGTATGGGATGAAATTTAATTGGTCATGATTTGTGATCCTTTTGATGATATGCTGAATTGTATTCACTACTATATTGTTGAATGTTTTTGCATTTGTATTCATTTAGGAGATTGGTCTGCAGTTTTCTTCTTTAATGGGAATTTATTGGATTTTAGAATCAGAATCTGAACATCAAAATAGAAACACATTTATTATAAAATAAATAAAATATTAGATCCATACATGAAAGAATACTTAAACAGAAATACATTTACACCAGACACAAAACAGCAAGATCCAACATATAATATGACATCAAATGAACAGCAAAATTTTTCACACTACAGTTAGTATAGTGAACAAACAGTCTAGAGAACGAGGATTTTTTTTTTTTTTGGCTAATACTTAGAGGGTTAATATTCAGAATCAATAAAGAACAAAAAAAGTACAATGTTGAGATTGTAACAAAAAAGTAAGGAAACAAATTTTATGTATATGGGGGGGTGGTAGGATGGGTAGGGCTATGGGAAAAAATGAGAATTAAGTTGTGTCTTGTACTGGTACAAATCCCCATTATGGAGTGTAATCATGATGTGTATATTTAATGTACCAATAAAGATTAAAAAAAAAGAACAAAAAAAGTAGACCATCTAAAATGAAAGAACTCTTCAAGAAAGAAGCAACTGAAATGAACAGACACATCTCAGAAAAAGAAGTATAAATGGTCAATAAATATAAAGAAATACATGTTCAATATATATATCTAGTCATTACAGACATACAAACTAAAATAGTGTTAAGATAATTAATTAAAAGAGTGTGAAGATTATATCTTATCCCAGAAAGAATGGCAGTCATTAAGAAACTAAAGAAGGGAAAGAAAAAAATTGAAGATAAGAAAAAAAAAAAAAAAAAACAGAAACAAAGCTTCTGTGTATAGTAGGGTGAAGGGGTAGAAAGAGGGAGTAGGGAAATGAGAAACAGTAAGAGTCAAGATATGTCATGGATAGGTACAAATTCTCAATGATGAATGTGATCATAATGTATGCCTAAAGTGTACCAGTAAATTCAATTAAACATGTTTGCAAAATGTATATGATGTACTAATCAATAAAGAGGGATAAATTTGAATTTTGTGGGAGAATAGTACTGCTCATTAATGATACTGAGGGCATATTTCTTATATTATTATAAATGCATTAAATTAAGTTTTTGTGGAAAAAATCAAAACAATTACCAATGCTTACAAGACAACAATGGAAGCCCTCCTACAGTAGTGGGGATATAACAGTGAAATAATTATGAAAATCACTATGGAGATTTCTCAGTGAAGTGAATTTAGAAATTCTAAGGTAGCATAAGTGCTCCATACGTGTAATCCTAGGACTCTGGAGGCTGAGGCAGGGAAATCATTGCGGGAGGCCAGCTTGGCCTCTATAGTGAGTTCAGGACTGTCTGTACTGCATGGTAAGAAACTGTTTCACAAGCCACAAAAAAAGAAAAAACAACTAAAGAATGGAAGGAAGGAAAATAAAAAGGAAGGAAAGGAAAAAAAAGAAGGGAAAGGGAAGGAAGAAGAATTTTACGTGACTCAAGTATTTCTCTTCCATTTCATTTCCCAAATAACAACAACAACAAAAAAAACCCACAGTGATACAAGCATACCAAAGTTTATGGCTGTTCAATTTAGAACACTATATCCTGGGATCAGTCAGTATACCCATCAATAGATTACATGATAAAAATACATTACCTATACATATTACAGTATAATTTGGTTATAGAGCAGGATAAATTGAAATCATTTATGGGAAAATAAGTTACCTGGAAAATATAATGTAGAGTGTATTAAATCAGACAAGCACACTTAAATACCATATAATATTTCTCATTTGTGTAGGCAAAAATACTAAGGGCACGATAAAGGGTGGATATGAGGACTCAAGCTGACAGATCTCTTGAGAGTTGGAAAGGGATAGGAGACCAAGAGGAGGGAGAAAGAGAAACCAGTGAGATAAATATATGCCATATAACCTAATATGAATGTAAATACTGTGTCATTAGCATGAATTAAAATTAATAATAGGCATAGGGAAAGGGAATTTATCAGGGGAGGGAGTGGGAAGATAAGAGGAAGATATTTTTTAAGAAATAAACAATTGTAAGTTTCATGTAACACTCCTCAGACTTGTCCTTAGAAAGCCCTAACTAGAGCCTATCTTAGTATTTTGAAGGAATTAATTTGTATTTAACAGGACACAGGTTCTAATATTATATTATTGAACAAATGTTTATATAAACACATCACATTTAATACAGACTTTCTTTAAATGTTACTATGAATTAATTTTCTAATATGATTTGGAAATCATTACACTAACAGGACCTATGTATGTGTCAGACACATGCGAATCACATCTGAAACTGTGTACAAAGCCATTGTTCTTGATTACCATATTTATAGATGACTAGAAAGTTATAATTTATAATTTGTATCATAAGATAAAGCATATGTATGCGTTAATGAAATTTGATTACATAACAGTGATTCATGATGAAATTGTAAGATATTTTCTTTAAATAATGTTAAAATTACTCTGTAATATTAGGCAGAGAAATCCTTACTTCTGAATATTTATTATTCATTTTTAAAACATCCCTCGGCAAAGTATTTCCAAAGTAGAGGTTAGAAAATAGTAAGATGATTTTTTAATCCAATGAAGGATGAATACATTGCTTGTATGTCATATCTATGGTTCTTATTATAGCTTAGTTTATTTGATGATACTCATTGACAGATGCTCATCAAGACAATTTGAATGCTTTCTTCAACTTGAATGACTACAGATATGTACTTATATACATATACATACGAATGTAGGTATATATAAATTTATGTATATATGTATATATAATATTTTTATTAAGCTTTTATTTTTAATTTTCTTAAAGTATGTGTTACTGTAATCTCTACTTCTGTCTCTTTGAGAGGTAAATTTTCTGTACTTTAAAATTATAAGGGACTTCCTTTTGAAATGCTACAGTCATCAGAAAGGATAGGCAGCACCTGTACTAGTCTCAATGGAATATTAGAAACTTTTTGATTAATGTGTTATATAACGAGGCACACACAGTACAGGTAGCAGTTCTTCCATTTCTATTAATCTCTGCCAACATCTTTCATAAAGGATATTTGGTTGCTTAAATAGAATTATAAATTAAAAAATACAAATAAAATAAACCTATATACCTAAATATATCTAAAATATTGATGAAATTATTATAAGAATTGAACTAAATTTAGATAGGTTTTGGAAAAGTTAATGATTTTACAATGTGAGGTATTCCAATCCACAAGCACAGAGCTCTGTATATTCAGGTTTTATTTGTCAAGCTTCTGTCCTTACCAACATAGCAAACCTGTACATGCACTGTTAAATATATACCTTGTTATTTCATTTTCTTTGGATTGAGTGCAGCGATCTTGTAGTTTTAATTTCAGTATATCCTGTTCCTTGTCTGTATATGTTGTTTAGTTTTATGTTTGATAAAATTACTTATTAATCCTCTGAATTTATTTTGTATTTTTCTTGTAATTATCTCTGTAAATATGGTATAGGCTGCAAATATTGCTTCAAGTGTTCATTTTAAATCTATGAATTTCCCCTGTATACCTTATTAAATGCATTAGAATACTCTACACAGAATCAAAGGACTTGTAAAAAGAGGTGGGATTTTTTCTGTTTCTTCACTTTGGAGTAAATACATTCAGATGAAAGACACTAGAATGATTTTACCCGAGTTGGTTTTTAGTTGGTGATTAAATGTTAACAAAATATGATGAATGTCCCAAGGGTTCAGCTCAGGGAAACTGAGCTGGGGTGCAAAAGCTGGTATAATGTTGGTGTTTCTTGTCAAGTGGTGGTGCTCTATTCTTCTGTTCCTTACTTGACAAGTACCTACATCATGAATAAACATTAAACACTGTCAATTACTTTCCTGAAAAAATTGGTACAATTATGTGAATTTTCTTATTAGCAAGTTTTATATAGTGAATTTCACTGATTAAATTTTCTTATGCTAAATCAGCTTTGAATGTCTCATAACTCCTATTTCATCCTAATTCTCTTGATATATCATTAAGTACAGTGTATTGATATTTATAGAAGATAGTTATCACTACATTTGTGAGAAATATTCTTCTTCAGTTGTATATTTTGCTCTCCTTTATTATATTCTGTGATATTTTTCACATAGCACTTTCCAGCAGAACCAACTCTTCTTCCCTCCCTTCTCTGTCTCTGAACATGTTAAATCACAGATTACTTTAACATAGTTCTAAAACTAATCATGTCATCTACTCATTTTGAGTTTGGTTTCATGGGGAGACTGTTGCTGTTGTCATTTATTTGTCACGTTGAAGTTTGAAGGGAAAGCCTTTTGCACCCAAGCTCAGTTTCCCTGAGCTGAAACCCTGGAACATTCATCATATTTTGTTAACACTTAATCACTAAGTCCTTGCCCATTTATTCTACTATCAAATTGGTGGGTGTAAAAATGTGCTATTCCATGTTTTTTCTTTAAATAATTGCAGAATGTATAGATATTCATCTTTCCTTCCTAACATTGACTATTATTTTCTCACTTTATGTTGGTTTTTCTGGCTTAAATTTTTTCAAATATTTTACACCATATTTGTCAAATTTTCCTACAATGTTCTCCAGCATTTTCTATTAATCCACACAGATGTAGAAAGCTTAATTTTGTTTCAAATGAAATGAATTTAAACTGTCTCTTCTATTGCATTTTTCTCGATCTCTATTGTAATAGTTTAAATACATTTTGTATTATATCTGAATATCAATTTGTTTTTAGCAGTGTGAACATAGAGGAAATACAACTTCAGAACAAGATAAATGTCAGTTATGCTCAGTTTATGGCACCAGAAATTTAAGAATTAATTCCAAAGAACAAAGGAAGTTAAGAGTAGAAAAGATTTGCTGAGATACCAACAGGAGTGGACCCAAAAGTGCTTGCCACCTAGGGTTTTTGTCAGGGATA
>PVIR01021873.1:0-12915 GCA_004026965.1 Petromus typicus
GTCACGAAGGCCAACAGATGTGAGTGGCTCAGTAAAGAGTGAAGAATGCAGGGTCCACATAGAACCTGGGAGCAGACTTAGGTCTGAGATTCACCCGCGAGCTCCTCAAAAAGTAAAGCTTAACCTGCTGCTGTGTTTGTCGTTACAGTGAATGAAGAATGAAAAGATCCATAAATGGGCAACTGCTTTTAATCACATGGTGCAGCCTGATGAGGGAGAGACAGTGAAAATGTTATCACTAATGAATTCCTTGGTATTGTCATAAATAGGAAATCTCGGGTTAGAGCTATTATGACCCCACAATCTCATGTGTCTAGATAGCGTTACACTCATAGGTCGATTCTTCCACTGCTAAGCTCAGTGGATGAATGTGCTGTTACCAGGTGAGCTCTGGTTGGACTTAGGCATGGGAGGCTGAGCTTGGAAAGGCATATTCTAGTCACTAGCTCTACCCTTCTCTCTCTGCTTTCCTGCTGCCGTGGTTTGAACAGCTTTCCTCTGCCGTGCCTTCCCACTGTGCTGTCTGTGAGCCACCGTGGGCTGAAACCGGGGGCTAAAACAAACCTGAAATCGTGGATGTCAGACAGCAAGAAAGTGGTCAATTCAAACCCAAAGCATAAGGGCCTGGGGATTTAGCTCAGTGGATCGAATGCCTGCCTCATAAACACCAAGTCACAAGTTCAATCCCTGGTAAAAAACAAAACAAAACAAAACAACAACAACAAAAACCCAAAACCAAAATGTGAAGCTCTAATTCACTCAGTGATTTAACAAATATTCTCATCCAATTAAGGAAGATCACGGCTACAGTTGAAAGCGCAAAGAAACTTCAGGCTACCTGTTTCTGTGAGCTGGGCAAAAACACTGAATAAATAAATGGGTACTTGATCACAGAAACCAAGGTAAGTAGGGATGCATTCTTAAAGCTGGGACACACTGGCACGTGCTCAGTGAGAACAGTCGCATGCCGCACATATGAGAACACGTTTTACCCTGACACAGAATGAGGAAAGGATCTGGGGCGGGTGAGGAGGTGTGCCTGTGTTTCTCAGCACGGATGTTGGTGATGTGCATCTGTTAGAATGACCACAACGAAAAGAGGGAAACATGGAAAGCAAGAAATTGAAGGGACTTGTTACATCAATGGATGTAAGCAGTAGAGCATAACAGATCTAAAATTATTTCCACATTTCATACTTGGACAATGAGTCAGGTGGAAATTTACCAAGACAGAGGGCATAGTAGGATTTTGGAATTTAGGTGCAAGATTAAGAGTTTATACTGGACATGTGGAGCTTGAGATGCTCTTGGAACACATAAGAAAAAAAATTGACACTTTCGAAGTAAGTGTATGACTTTAGGAGTCACAATGAGAGTATAGGATGGAAAAATGACAACATCTGTGATTTTAAAGAAGTGAATGATGGTGTAGAATGTAAAAATGCGAGGGATTTAAAGTCAAATAAATAAAATTAAATTGAAAAAGTGGCTAAACATAAAAATGGGGGAAAAAACAAGGACACAAATTATCCACTGTCAGCCCCTATCAGCTTTAAGATAAGGAGTCTGGGAATATGTAACATTCATGCTCAGTGCAAAGAAAATGCTAGATAAAAAATACACTGTCGTGCTCTTTTGAACCCATCCCAAGAGCTGATCATCACAGTCACGTAGTAGGACACAAGGAGAGAGACCTGTGGCTGCTGAAGGAAGCAGGGCCTATGACTTTCCTACCCTGGGTGGATGTCAGTGGACACACAGATGCTCAAACCCTCATGAACTGCTAAGTGCCCCGTGAGGTCCAGGAGACACAGTCTTGGGCACGGTGCGTACTGGATGCTGCCTTCCTTTCTCTTCTCTGCAGAGCTCCTGGGTTCCCCCGGGAGCTGGGTTCCAGCAGCACAAGGCACAACATAGCATACCCTTCTCATGCTGTATAAACAAAAGACTTTAGTTAGAATAAATTTTTTTTTCTATGGAAACACTGTAGATTTTAACAAATACAGAATCCTGACCAACATAGTTATAGACCAAATAAATGTGACTCTCACAGTATTCCAAGAGCCAGTACAGTGCTTTTTAAAATATTTTAATTATACCAATATTTAAATGTTTTTCTGGAACTGAGGGTGGGTAAGTCAACAAGAGGAATTACAGAGGAAGATGGCACCAACATCAGTTCTAAATGCAGCTTCAAAGCAACTCAAAGGGCTGGTTCTTCCTTTATTTTTATCCCTGTTTGTGGTCCCTCACACACTCCTGGCTCCTGAATGCCCACACAACACAGACCACTGCTGTCCTGTCATTAGAGCCTCATAGGAAGCACACCATTGTATCAAAGAATATTAACCGAATGGGTGGTCCACATGAGAGTCTGACAGTCCTGTCCACAGAACTTAGCACAATACTTTCTATATAAAGGTGTCTTGAAAATTTTACCACCTCAAATCAGCCTAGTGGAAAACACAAAAGTGCATTCTACAAATTGTACAGAATGGAAATTCCCTGTCACAACCTGCCTTTGCTGCTCAGTGGAGCTGGGCTATGACTGGCTTCAGCAGAGGACGGCTCAGCAATGAACCACAGCCCACTGGCTAACCCATCTGCAAACACTGCCTAAGAAAGCAACGGCAGGACCACAGCGGGATGCTAAGTGGAAAAGCCAGAGACACTCCAAGAAACAATCAGGTGGACTCGGCTGTTCTGCCCCAACCGCACCTTCCAGCAAGCTAAGATGCTTGTATATCATGAGAGAGGAAATCAGGAGAAATGACAGGCTATTCTTTTTTCTGTAAATTCTGAATTCTGTCTGGACATTGAATTGCTATGTCTCCACTTCAGACTAAATTTCATTAATTTCTCAGTTAATGTCCAGAATCCTTCTGTTGAGAAAAGAGTCATATTATGAACTCAGGCAACTAATTCATTATTCTGCCTATTCAGTGAGAGAAATGTATTTAGTTTTATCAGATTTCTAAACTCTTTAATGTCCTGATTTCTTTATACAGTCTGTATCTACTAAATTCTTTTAACTCAAAGACAAGCCTTTATCAATACAGTTCAGAGGGTTACTATTTAATATTCTAGCTGCTCTTTACAAAAAGCCTAACACATGACATTCTTTATTTCTTTTCATTGCTTGAAAAATAATGGTCTACTCTTTGTCTTGATGTGAAAACGTGGTTTTCTGTTTCTTTTTCTTTAGATATGAACCTGTTTCTGGAGCTCTCATTGTATAAATGAGGGCCTTGGGAGTGAGGTTGCACATTTCTAATAAATTCTCTGAACTAGGAGTTGTACATCATCACACACAATCATTCAGAGTATATGAGAGAAAGAATGTATGTAACTGAACCTCAGCCGCTCAGGCGGAGCACGGATGTTTTCTTTTACCAGCACTAGATTTCCCAGAAAATTTCAATAAATGTTTACTTATGCAAATTTCTTTTCATATACAACTTAGGTAATTCAAAAGTTCTGTTACATGTGTAAGAATATTGCATATTACATATGTAATATGTATACACATATTACATTTGTACCTCAGAAAGTGACAGCAGGATGCTAAGTGAAAAAGCCAAACATATTACATATATAGTATATTTATGTAATATGTTAGATATTATATACACTAACATTTAAAGCATTATTATGAAGGCTTTAGTTTTCATTAAAAATTTAATAAAATGGCTGGGGATTTAGCTCAGTGGTTGCAGCACCTGTTTTGCAAGTGCAAGGGCCCAAGTTCGATCCCCATAACCACATAACAATACTGGGCCTGGAGACTCATGCCCACCAGCAATCAGTACCACATACCAAAGTGCCAGGCGTGGTGGCTCACGCCTGTAATCCCTGCACTCGGGAGGCAGAGGCAGGAGGATTGCTGTGAGCTCAGGTTCAGCCTGAACTGCAAAGGGAGACCCTGTCTCAAAAAGAAAAAAATAATTAATAAAAAACATTCCTCATTGCCCAAGAAATGCAATAGATATACCAAAACACACATGGTATTCACTGTGCTGTGGTGATCTTTAATTATTGAAAAGGGCGTGCATCGCTTCTCGGCCTTTTGGCTGAGATCAAGTGAAAAGAGCATGTGAAATTTTATAGACTTATGTATTTGAGTACATGCATACATATTGTGGAATTGATAACTCAAGATCGCTGGCATGTCGCTACCTCGCATACTTAGCATTTTCTGTGCTAAGCATTCACCGTCCACTCTCGGCAGTTTTTAAGTGCACAATACAGTGTGACGAACTGTACTCATCATGTTCTAAAGTAGCTTCTTGGACCTCACTTCTAATTGAAATTTCGTGCTCTTTCACCAACATTTTTCCAATCTCCCCCTTCAATGTTACTTTGTAAAAATCCAGTCTCAGAATAAAAAAGCTTTTACTATTATGTGTTGCTCTTGTTATTCCAAGTAAGATTTCTTAGAAAAAACAAATGAAGATGTGTAGAATCTCTTTGAAAAGGGACCCTAAAAACTTCTATGAACCAATGAAAATTATGGCTTCTTTATACCTCATCAAGTTAAAAGAATTTCAGTGGAAGGTCACCTTTGTACCTGTCTTGAATTAACTGCAAGGGTGAGGAATGGATGTCCCTTTGACATTCAGTGTGACGGATGATAGTGAAGAAAGTCAGGGCCCTACCCACCTCCTCCCATGCACTCTGAGAACGGGCTCCTGGCCCCCAGTGGTACACGGAGGGCAGACCTCTCTGCCTATTGCTTTTCATGGATCAATATGCTGGCCCCGTTCATCCCAGGTCTGCAGGGGTGGGAGGGACAGCTGGTGCTACTACAGCAACTCCATGACACACCATCCAAATGAGTCTCCATTTCTTGCGATCTTGACATGTTTTTTCTCAAAAAAAGGTCAGTTGAGGAGAAAGATTCCTAATTTAACAAAATCATAAAATAGTGCAGCAGGAAGTTCACTCAAAGTTTCATGTTATTATGTCGCTAGTCATCTGATGAGAGATTCCATGTCACAATGCTGAAGTACTGAGGGGTTAATAGCACCAACTCTGACCCTCAGATGAAAAGTATTGCATAGGCAGTCCTCCACACACATAGACACAGCTGGGAACATCTTGCCTCCTAAATCCTGTTACTTTTATCAGTTAAAATGCATTTAGTCATCTAGGCAAATCAGACATCACTATCGTCTTTGAACCTTAAACATTAAAAGGGCAAACTACTGATATTCAGCAAATGCAAACAAGTATAATCTATTCAGGTATAATTATTTGAAATATAAAATTTGTACTAAAGCCTTGGGTTATAAAAATTTAATAATTTTACTTCTATTTATTTATCTAAATATGACTATACTCATTTTTAGCAATTGCAGTTTTAAACTGGTATATTTATATTACCTCTGTGGATAATTATTATTCATGTGAGCATTCAAAGAGAAATTCACTCTAATTGGATTCACTAATTTATGAAAGATTTTTGGAGTGTTCAGGCAAGAAATTAACAATTATTTCACTTCTTACTTTAAAAAGTGAAATTTAGTGCAGTTAATAATACAAAGAGTATAACGTTTGGAAGATGTCAATTAATGCATTCTTTTGAAAGATAGAAAGTAACATCTTTAAAGAATGGGTTAAGAATGTGGTAGGAAATGCAATACTCATCCAGCTTCAAATTATATCAAAATCCACAAAGCCTGAAGCTTCAAAATTAAATAGTGACTTTATTGCTTTGTCTATATCATTTTTCTCTATTCTTCAATGTTTTATATTTTATTTTTTAATTCACTGAATCATAGAAATGACTTCAGATGTCTAAGCCTAGGGTGGTAATTTTAAAACTGGTTGAAGGGAAATATAAATTTCTTTTTTCACTTGTTTTTTGGAAAACTAGAGAGTGAAAGGGGCATTTAGGGTCCTGCAGTCTAATCTAGAGATGAGCTGGCTGGGAGTCAGAGAAATGGTGCCTGCAGCCCGGGGTGCAGCTGACGTGTCGCAGGGAGCTGTGGGTGCAGCCTGGACTCCTGGCCGCTCCGGACACTCACAGTTCTGTCCTCAGCTTTTGTCAGTTTCACATTAACTTTTGTGGTTTTTAATCTGAAAATAAATCAACCTACAGGACTTCTCTGTTTCAATGCACACTTAAGGATCAAATTACTCTATTAATAAAAGGCAGACATTTGTCATTTGCTTAAAAGTTTTGGAGCTAAAAAAATCCTAAAAAGGGACAGAATTGATGCATGATGAGCTCCTGGCTCTGGCTGTGGTCCTTTCCCTGCAGCATCTTTCTCTGAAATTTGATGAAGGTCCGTTGTCACAGCCCAAGCACTGTCCACACCACTGCTCTCAACTGTGAAGATGCGGCACCATATTTCCTAAGGGATATTTGCACTGTGATGAAATGTCAGAAAATCATGGTTATATATTCAGAACAAACAGCTCACTTGTCACTTCCTCCTTTATACCACAAATGTTCATCTGTTTTTTCTTCTTTCCAAAGGATCTGAGGTCATTTCATGACCCATAGGGAGCCAGCAAATCTACAGAGGTTTAAAGAAACTTTTCTGCAGTGTTAAACAGCACATCATCTTCAGAGGGATCTAGAAGATGTTGTTCTATTTTTTAAATTTAATTCTTTATTGGTACATTTTGTATACATATCAAGATCACACTCAACATTGAGAATTTGTACCAACACATAATTTAATGATTTAATTTTCATATTTCCTATTCCCCTACCCAACCTATAACCCTCCTAACCCCAATATACATATAATTTGTTTCCTTTTTTATCTTTACATTTTTTCTTTCCCCTCACTGCTTGCCCCTATCCTTTTCCCTTTGAATATTTTTAATTACACAATATCTATCATACATTGTAGAACTCACTTACATCTTCAGATTCTCATACCAGAGAAAAGATACAGTATTTAAACATCTGTAACCTATTTATTTCACTTATGGGTATGTCCTCAAGGTATGTGTGTTTGAGTATAAAGGACTCAAAGTTATCATTCTTTATGGCAGAGTAATATTCCATTTTATATAAAAAATACATTTTCTTGTTCTAATCTCCAATTGATGGGTATCTGGGTTGTTTCCAAGATTTAGCAATCACAAACTGAACTGCTATAAACATGGATGCACATTTGTCACTGTGATATAAATCTTGTAATTCTTTCATTTATATCTCTAGCAGGGGAATAGCAGGCTCAAGTGGGACCTCTACTTTTAGTTTTTTGAGGAATTGCCGCATTGATCTCCACAGTGGTTGCACCAGTCTGCATTCCCAAAAACAGTGGAGAAGGGTTCCTTCCCCCACACCCTCACCTGCATTTGTTGCTCGTTAATTTCGTGATAGCAGCCATTCTTTGTGGAGCGAGATGTAATTTCAGTGTTATTTTCATCTGCATCTCTCAAATAACCATCATTTCTGCATATGCTTCTTAGCTGCTTTTACTTCTTCCTCTGAAAAGTGTCTGTTCATTTCAGATACCCATTTTTGAATTGGGTCTTTAAATTTGGGGCGAGGCTGATTTTTTAAAGCTCTTTATATATTCTAGATAGTAGCCCTTTGTCTGAAAAAAAGCTGGTAAAGATCTTTTTCCCATATTATTTGTTATCTTATTGTGCTGCCAAGTGGTTTCATTTGCTGTGCAGAGCCTTTTTCATAGGATGAGATCCCATTTATTAATCCTCTCTGCTAGTTCTTGTGCTATCCAGGTTTTGCTCATAAAGCCTTTCTCTAAGCCAGTGTCTTCAAGAGTTTTACTTAACCTGTTTGGCAGTAGGTTTAGTGTTTTTGTTTTAACATTTAGGTCTCTAATACACTTTGATTTTAGTTTAGTGCATGGTGAAAGAGATAGATACAGTTTTAGTCTGTCAGGTTGACCCAGCACTATTTGTTAAAGAGTCTGCTTTTCCTCCATTGAAGATATTTGGCTCCTTTGTCAAAAATGAAATGGCTTAGTGTATCTAGAGTTGTTTCTAGGTCTGCTATTCTGTTCCTTGGGTGTGTTGCTTTGCTAGTATCATACAGTTTTTGTGACAGTGGCTTTGTATTATAGTTTCTAGTTGAAGCTCATGATACTCCCCCTATGATGTTCTCGATGCCTAGAAGTGCTTTTCCTATTCTTGATATTTTGTATTTCCATATGAATATATTGCTAAGATGTCAATTGGGATTGCATTGAATCTATATAGTAGTTGTGGGAATACAGTCATTTTGTTGATATTGATTCTGTCTGCCCAAGAAGAAGGGATGTCTTTTAATTTTCTGATATCTTCTTCAATCTCCTTTTTCAAAGTGCTGTAGTTTTCCAAGTCCCATAAATTGCAGTTCCAAATTCACCTCTTTTATTACTTTGAGTCCTGGATGTTTCATTTAATTGAATTCTATTTTGAAATTTCTCTCTCATTGAGTCTGTTGTTTGTGTATACAAAGGTTATTGTTTTTGAGCTATGTTGCTAGTAGTCTTTTGGTTGAGATTTTAGGCTCTTCTATATAGAGTATCATGTCATCAGCAAATAATGAGTTTAACTTCTTCCTTTCCTATCTTTATTCTTTTTATTTTTTTCCCTTGTCTAATTCCTGTGGCTAATGTTTCTAGCACTACATTGCACAGGAATGCTGAAAAGTGGACATTCTTTCTTGTCTCTGATCTTAGTGTGAAAGGCTTCGATTTTTGAACATTTAGTGAAACTGACTGTTGGTTTCTTGTATACAGCTTTTATTAGGTTGAGATAAAGTCCATCTCTTTCAATTTTCTGTAGTTTTGATAGTGCATTTGTGTTGGATTTTGTCAAATACTTTTTCTGCATCTATTGAGATAACCATACAGCTTTTGTCCTTAAATCTGTTTATGTAGTGTATTATGTTTATTAATTTACATATGTTGAACTATCCATGCATCCCTGGGATGAATCCAACTTTGTTGGAGTGTATGATCTTCTTGATGATTCTCTGTTGCCAGTATCTTACTAAGGATTTTTGCATCAGTGTTCATAGGGAGCTTGACCTGTAGTTCTGCTTTTTAGTCAGGTCTCTCTCTCCTTTTGGAATACATGTAATAGTTGTTTTAAGGAATGAATTTGGGATCACTGCTCCCCTTCAGCTTCATAAAAGAGTTTGAGAAGTAGTGACGCTAACTATTCTTTAAAAGTTTTGTAGAATTCAGCAAAGAATCCATCAGGACCAGGACTTTTCTTTGCCAGTAAGTTTTTGTTACATTTTGAATTTCACAGATTGATAGGGGGTTGTTTAACATTTTTATATTTTCATTCAATTTTGAAAGTTCCTATGTGTCTAAGAATTTATCCACTTCTTTTATATTTTCCATTTTATTGGAGTACAAATTTTCAAAATGTATGTTTGTTATCCTTTGTCTTCCATTAGATCTATGGTGATTTCCCCCTTTTCATTCCTACTAGCATGGGTGTGAGCCCTTCCCATCCTTTGTTTGGTAAGATTGGCTAATGATCTATCTACTTTGTTTACCCTTTCAATGAACCAACTCTTCAATTCATTGATTTTTTTGTAATGTTCTCTTAGATTTCATTGCATTAATTTCTGCTCTGATCCTTATAATTTCTTCCTTAGTATGAGCCTTGGATTTGTCTTGCTCCTCTTTTTCTAGTAGCTTGAGATTCAGTACTAAATTATTTATTTAAGCTTGCTCTGTTTTCTTGGTGTAGGCATTCACTGCTATGAATTTGCCTTATGGAATTGCTTTCATTGTGTCTCATAAATTCCTGTATGTTGTACTGGGGTTATTATTTAATTGTAAAAACTGTTTAATTTCTTTGTTATTTTTTTCTATGACCCACTGGTTGGTCAGCAGAGTGTTGTCCAATTTCCATATGTTTGTGAGGATCTTGAAATTACTCTTTTTTTTTTTTTTTTTGCTATTCTGCCCAATTTCAAGGTAGTATGGGCCGGGAGTGTACAGAGGATAATTTCAATTCCCTTGCATTTACTTAAACATGTGGTCTATTTTGGAGAATGTAATCTATTTTAGAGAAATACCTATGAGCAACTGAGAACGTATATTCTGACTTTGTGGGGTATATTACTCTGTAGGCATCTATTAAGTCCATTTGTTCAAAAGTTTGGTTTAGCTCAAGTATTTCATTGTTGATTTTTTTCCTCCAGTCCTCTGTCTAGTTGTGACAGCACAATATTGAAGTATTCTACTATTAATGTATTATTGCTTATCTGGCTTTTCATATCCATTTATATTTGTTTTATATAGTTGGGTGCACTAGAATATGGTAAATAAATATTTATTAGTGTCATTTATTTTTCTTGAACTGTTCCCTGTACAAGGATGTAGTATTCTTCTTTGATTTTCTTAATCAGTTTTGATTTGAAATCTATTATGTCTGCAGTAGGATCGTCACTCCTCCTTTTTTGCAGTTTCTTGTCTCATGGAGAACTGTTCTCCAGCCCTATAATGTAAGTCAATGGCTCTCTTTCTGAATTAGGTTGTTTGTTATATGCGGCAAATTGTATGATCTTGCTTCCTCCACTCTGTGTCTATTAATTGGCACATTGAATCCTTTGACATTATTGGCTAAGGTTAATATGTACTGAGTTAGAGCTATCATATTTTCCTGTTCTTGGCTCTTTTATTCTTTTATTTTGCCCTTTTCCATTCAATTTCTTCTCTTACTGAATGAATTCACTCTGTTTGGTCTCATGGGTTTGTAACTTTCATTGTTTTAGTGCAAGTTTTGCATTTGTGAAGTCTTTTAGGTGTTCCTTGTCATGGAAATGTCTTGCATTCCCATCAACTTTAAAAGGTAGTTTTGCAGGATATACAAATATATGTTGGAGGTTGTTTTCCTCCAAGGTATAAAACACTTTATTCCAGGCTTTACTTGCATTGAGCATTTGGGTCGAAAAGCCTGCTATGATCCTGATGGGCTACTCTTTGTATGTCATGTTTTTTTTCTTTTCTCTAACTGTATTTCATTCTTTTGTTGGATATCTTAAAACTTGATAATTACATGCCTAGGTGTAGTTTTTTTTTTTTTTAATATCATGACCATTTGGAGTCTTGTATGCCTTATTTATCTGTATGTTCAATTCTTTTCCTTTCTTGTGAAGTTTTCTGCCATTATATCTATGAACAAGTTTTTTAAAAAATTTTTTAATGTCTTTTGCACTGCTTCCTGCTTCTTCAGTGACTCCAATCAGTCTTACATTATTCTTCTTTGTATTGTCTAGGAGCTGTTGGATTAACTTCTCACGGTCCCTTGCCATTTTTCATAAATTACACATTTCCTGTTAACTGACTGCAATCCTGTCCTCTAGGTCTGAAATTCGGTCCTCAGCTTCATTATCCCACATCGCAAACTTTCACTGGACTTTTTCATCACCTGTCACTCTGTGAAGCTGTTTAATAGATTCTATTGCTTTTGTTACCTCAGAGTCTGTCATGCCCCTGAACTCTTCTTTAGCATTATTAATCTTATCTTTCATTATTGGCAATATCTCTTTTCATGTCAGAGCTTATTTCTTATTTCCATTTTAATAGATCTTCTTTTATTACCATCTCAGAATCCTGGTGATTGAGCCTCATTTTGCTCTATTTCCATTTCCCCTGAATTCCCCTGTGGTGGTGATCTTTGTTCCTAGGTTAAATTTTTTCTCATTTCTATTCCTTTGTTGTTGCTGGTGTTATTCTTCTTTGCCTGGTGTCTGGGAAATGTTTGTTGAAAGGCTTATTCTTCCTAATATTTGTATCCCTTAGGAGAAGGCTACTTCCTGGGTTGTCCTCCTTATATCTGTAATGGCCCTTAAGCATTTTCAGCTCTGGCACACCATGGGAGGTATTTCAATAGCATATTCATTATCTTTGTTGACATAATACAATCGGTATCATCAATAGTATCAAACACAGTACAGAAAATTAAAAGCTTTGGCACTACTACTCAGATACCTTTAACCTCATGAGTTACATCTATGACCATATTCCAAAATTTAGAATTAATCAGAAATGTGTTTATGACATACAGATCCTTGAATAGAGCAGTACTGCCCTTTGGGAATAAAAGGTCCCTGGGGAGTAAGGAGGTAAGAGAGATAGGAGAGTGAGAGGTTAGAAATAGGGTTAGAAAATATATAAAGAGAACTTTATAGATGCTAGAGGAAAATAGAGATAAAAGGGCAAAATACAAGACAAAACTTGGGCCGGGGAGTTAGCTCAGTGGTCCCTTGTCTTACAAGCACAAGGGCCCGGGTTCGATTCCCCGGTAACCACATACCATACTGGCCATGGAGACTCACACCCAGCAGCAACCAGTACCACATACCACAGTGCCGGGCGTGGTGGCTCACGCCTGTCATCCCAGCACTTGGGAGGCAGAGGCAGGAGGATTGCTGTGATGTGAGTTAGAGGCTGAGCTCAGGGCCAGCCTGAACCACAAAGTGTGACCCTGTCTCAAGAAAACCTAAAAAAACAAACAAACAAAAAAAAAACAAAAAGAAAAGAAAAAGAAACAAAACTACTAAGAACTGCAGGACACTAGAGAGTTCATATCCTCCAATAATAATATAGATAAATTAGGGAAGACTGAAACCCTTTCCTTCTAGGTACTGATTTTAACAGGAGAGGAGGAAGGAGCAAGAGGAGAATAGGGGTACTTAGCAGCAGCAGGTAAGCAGGAGATTATCTTCTGCATAAGTTGAAAGGAGAAAAAAAAACAAAATTGGACAGATTCAGCAACAGAAGAGTAGAGAAATGAAATAGTGAAAGTTAGGTCAGAGTGAAGAAAGAAAGAATAGCAACATCAATCACAAACAACCCAAGTGTCCATCAACTGGAGACTGGATAAAAAAGCTGTGGTTCTTCTACAGAATGGAGTATTACTCTGCCATAAAAAATGATAAGTTTGAATCATTTCTACTTAAATGGACATACCTTGAGGATG
>PVIR01021873.1:13015-28972 GCA_004026965.1 Petromus typicus
TAAGTGAAATAAATAGGGCACAGATAGGTACATATCGCATCTTTTCTCTGGTATGAGAAAATAAAGATGTAAATGAGTCCTAGCATTGTATGTTATATATTGTGAAATAGAAAATGCTCAATGTAAAATAGGAAGAAGGGGGAAAATGTTGAGATTGTAACAAAAAAGTAAGGAAACAAATTTTATGTATATGGGGGGGCATTAGGGTGGGTAGGGCTATGGGAAAAAATGAGAATTAAGTTGTGTCTTATACTGTACAAATCCCCATTATGGAGTGCAATCATGATGTGTATATTTAATGTACCAATAAAGATTAAAAAATTAAAAAAAAAAAGAATAGCAACAGCAACAACAAAAAACAAAGCTCAAAACACTTCTGAAATGGCCCTTCACAGTGTGGATCTGTTGTCTCCTGTAGAAGGTATGTACAGGAGCACACAGATTGATGCTGATCAGTCGCAGCGAGAGAGCCATCATCCCTTGTCTAGATTCTGAGTATAATGCCTGAGTTGAGCTTAGTGAACTTCAAGGGGCTTGAACTCTTCAAGAGTCCAGGATCTTGCAAATGGAATTGACTCCACCAACTCACCAATGGCTGTGAGCAGCAGGATTCCCTCAGTCTTCCAGTGAGTGTTTTTTTAAATGTGGTTGGCTGGATGTAGGAACTCATTGAAACTCTCTTTCTAGGTTCCATAGGACTTTTTCTGTGTCTGTAGACAAGCAAGTGGTGTCTCTGGAGGCTGTTCCTCATACAACAGTTATGTCCAGTTTGGTTCACAAGGAAATGGAGACTCCAAGGTCTTCTGGTCTCGTTGTAGTCACAGAAGAGCTGCAGGCCCCAACACTGGTCATTGGCACCCACCCGCTTCTTGTCAAGACTCATTGCATGACCCCATCATGCCCCACTTGCCTGATTTGCCTCTATGGGCCTCTGGCATGGTTCCAGCAAAGGAAAGTACCTGCTATATATATTTTTATTCTTTACATACTACCAAGTGCTACCAGACTATCCACAAGCTATGACTACAGAAAAAAGCTAAATTCATTATAACAGTCTGAAAACATCAAAATGAGTAGAAAGAAAAATAATACCATAGAAGATAAAGCAAGTAACTAAGCATTCAAATACTCACATTTAAAACAAAAATGAAAGGTTTTGCTTACATAAAAATCAATTTAAGTCATGTACTCAAAGGCTAATGAGCTCCTTTATTCTAATAAGTGCAAACATTTTTGTCTCTCTTAGTAAAATGTTAATGCAATGCAAATGGTATTTTTCTATCATAAATAAAAGGACCTCTCTTGACTATAAATTAATAGAAAGAGAGCCAATTATGATTTCGAAATACTCCCATTTTTAAAATCCAATATCTAAATTATGTAAATATTAAAATCTAGAAAGAAAACAATATATTATTGGTTCAATATCTTATCATAAACACTTTAAATTAGTTACTAATTTATTACAATCAGCTAATTTATTTGACATCCTAAAACAAAGGGTTTTACATAATTACTTTTAATTACATCAATATTATCTGGTATGCTGTATATTATCCATTAAATTTTAATTATGACTACTTATAAATGTACTATTATAAACATTATATGTCAAGTTTTTTGGAACTGTACTTATAGGAGAACTAAGCAATCAGAAATCAAGAAGTAGAATAAAATGGTATAATTTAGCAGAAAACTAGAAAATGCAATAGAAAATAAGTTGTTAGGAAATCATTGTACTTTCCCTTTGGCCGGTCGTCTGTATTGCATTATTTGCCAATGGTAGTGTTTTCCACACTGAAATATGCAGAAACAATGTCCTTGGAGGAGGTGTCTTGCTAAACTGAAGATTCTAATCCTGAATCCATAAATCTGGGATGGGAAACTCCATTCTTTATATTTTTGAGTTTGTGTTTTATGAGTATGTGTTTTCAGTACATACAGTTAGCAGTCACCTTGGGGACTGCTTACCTGTATATAATCTAATTTTTTTCTTACTTTTAATGTCCTCTCCCTCTCTCATTTATTTACCCTCTTCCCATTTTGATTCTTATTGCTATTATGAATCATTGCTGATATCTGTGGGATATAATGTTTACATACATTGGGATTGTTAGGTTCTGGCACATGGCGCATGGTGCATGGCGCATGGCAGATACTTATTCTATTTGTTCCCCTCTCCCCATCTTTGATCCCTGTGCAGTTTTCCATTTCCAAATGTGGACTCTACAGTGTTTCTGATGCTACTGCTTTGCAAACAGACTGTGTGCAAGGCTCTGTGGAAGAGCAGTGTGTCTCATTGTCCTCTGCTGTCTACATAAGGCAGATTCAGTTGACTGCTCATTTAAAAAAGCCAGAAAATGAGGGATTACCCCAGTAAATTGACATTTTGAGGCCAAAGCCCATTAAAGGCTGTGCACCGCAAAACTTGAAAACCTCTCTCAGAAGGAATTTTGACTCTATCACTCTAAGACGTGCGTGTGTTTGACATCCGATGTTAAACATGACAGTTTAGGGAAACTCTCCCTAAAAATGAGCCTAAGGTTGTAAACAGAAAATTTATGTAAACAGTTACTTCCACATCCCTCAAATTATTCCAGGTTATGAAATATTTAAGAAAATACTGTCGTCCTGTGTCTTTATTAGGTGTAACCTCCCATAGCTAACATAGATTTCAGGCAGACCAGTGTTCATGAGAATCACCTGGAAATCTTGGAAAAGTAAACTGCCTAGCCCATCTCAGACTGAATGTGCTTTTCAAAATTCTCACCTGTTGACAGTGCTGTTGCTCTGACTTTGCCTACTCTGCTGTGTGCCTTTGACCCCAAATTCAATCTCGACTTTGAGTATTCTTTTGTAGTTATTTTCCAATCCAGTATTTCTTCAGATTGGCACCTTTACTGAGTACAAACTGTCCACATGCCAAAAAGTCCATGAGCCCTTAAGAAAATGAGATGATATAGACTTTGCTTACTGAGGCTTCATAATCCAAGTGTGTAGAATGAACTCATACACAATGCCATTCCATCACATTCAGAAAAGTATGTAACAAACTGTCAAAATGAAGTAATTATTTAAGATAGAAGAGCCCTGGATTAGCTTGGCCTGGTTTTGCTTAGTTTAGTATGAACTGGCTTATTAAAAATAAGACACTAGAACTGTTTTTGAATGATAGTTACTTTGAAGAATATCAACTCTAAATTTGTAGATTCTTTGGCATTTTCTGTAGAAGATATTATATCTCTTACAAGTAAAGGACAGCTTTATTCTAATTGTTATATTTTAGGTGTGTTCTATTATCAGCAGTAATTTCTTATTGGGCTTTTTGTACTTGTCATGCACCCCAGTGTCCTTCAAACTGGCTTGCCACAGAGTGTGTCCTGCAGTTGTCCCCTTACCTGAAACAGGGATCTGCAGAGAGGGCTCCACTTGGAGACACACCTCGGGTTCTTCACTCGCTTTGAATCTGACTTCAGCTATGCTAAAATTTTAGTGCAGTCTTAATCTTACTAAAAATATACATGCAAACATACAGTGTCTTATTTTTCTGTTATATGATATACTTGAGAAATAAACTGATGAAAAGGCTTATTTGACCGCAGCATTGGAAGGTCCAGTCCACGCTATCCCGAGTGTTTATCTATCTGCTGCGGCAGGAAGATGCAGCAGAGCAACATCTGTCCTCCCTTAGAGGAGGGGCAAAAGTGAGCGAGGAGGGCGGCGGAGCTGCACGCGCTCCTTGGAGGGTGTGACCTAAAGGAGTCACATGGCTTCCACAGTGCTACAGCTCTGAAGGCACCACCAGCTTGAACTGGGACATTTTGGGCCTTTGGGAACATTTAAGGACCAAAGCATCATGTATCTCTTATAAGCTTTATCCTTACAGTTAATGATAAAGTGAGGAAATTCCTCTGTTCACTCTTATCAAGACATCTGGTTCCCATTCTGAGTCTACCAGGCAAATCTGTTGGTCTGCATACTTTCTGTAAATTTCCAGGATTTTTATATGACTATTCCAGCAGAGAGGGATATGGAAGTGTATTTCGAATGTTTTAAAAGTAAATCTTCATATGTTACACTGTTGCTGTTCCCAAATCTGAGCTCAGTGTTTTGCGCACTGCTCGGTGTTTCACATTGTTTTGTTTTAAATATTTTTTGAAGCTTTTCCCTCCATGGATTCACCACTGTACAGATTCCACTTAAATAATTTCTCTCACCTGCTATCCCTGGACATTGAGGTTGTTTTCAAAACTTTGTACAAACAAGCACACAATGAAAAAATTCTTCAGATGTTACCCAGCAAGTTCTCAAACTGCAGTAAGTCATGAAAAATTAGTTGCAAGGTCAAAGAGAATTCTGCGTTTGTGATTTTTATAGAATTTCTAGAATGCCTTCTACAGTAGCAAACATATTTATAGACCAAAAGGCAGTGCATAAAAATACTTCCTTTCTCACAGCTGTACTATTGGATTTATATTATACTTGGAATTTGGCCAATCTATTTTTGAAATAAAATTTGTGCTTCAGAGAATTTGCCTTTCTGCTTTTCATGTTAGCCATGGAAACTGGCATCTTTTCCTGTATTTATGGGTCATTTCTATTTCCTTTTTTATAAATTTGTCATTCACTCTCTTTATTCCTTTTTCTTAAAGGTCGGTAGTCTGTTTTCCATATCATTTATTTATTAAAGTCCTAAATCTTAAGTTTTTTCCCCATAAGATTAAACTCAAACTTTCCTATTACAGTTGTTGGATTTCATTAGTATGTTTTTTCTTCTTGGCATTCCAAGAATCTTCTTGTATCACTTTATTTCTGTTAACAGAAATTCCTACACTACAAACATAAAACAATGGAACCACTTGGTCAGGTGGAGCTTTAGTTTTCTGAGGAATCTCCACACTGATTTCCACAGTGTTTGCACTCTGCACTTTCACCAACAGTGCAGAAGTGCTGCTTTTATCTGTGCAGTCCCACAGCATTTGGTACTTGTTATACAGCCATTATTTCTGGAGTGAGATGGAATCTAAATGCTTTTTTAAATTTGTGTTTCTTGAATGAGCAGTGATGTTGAACATTGTTTCATATATTTACTTGCTCTTCCTAAAGCTTTTTCTGAGAAATATCTATTGATTTCAGGTGCACACTTGTTGATCAGGGCTTTAAATTTGTAAAACATGTCTTTTTTAGTTCCTTATATATTCTAGATATTAGTCTTTTGTCTGAGGAACAGCTAGCCAAAATATTTCCCCAATCTTGGCTTGTCTCTTCACTCGGTTGGTAGTTTTTCTTTTCTTTGCTGTAAGTTTTGCTTTGCTTTATTTTGTTTTTTAAATAAGATCAGATCTAAGTTGTTGATTTGTGTGTGCGTGTGTGTGTGTGTGCGTGTGTGTGTGATATTTCTTGTGTTGTGGGGCTTTTGTTCATAAAGGTTTTGCCTACCCCTATGTATCCAGGAGTTGGAACTGTTTTATCTTTCAGCAGATTTAGTGCTTCTACTTTATTATTCACATTTTTGGTCCATTTTCATTTTATTTTAGTGCATGGTGAGACATGGGTCTAGTTTTAGTTTTTGACATATACAAACTCAATTTTCCCAGAACCATTTTTTTAAAAGGCTTTCTTCTAGTGAACGTATTTGGCCCCTTTTCAAAGATAAGGTGGCAACGTACGTTTAGAGGCTTTTTTCCTGTATCTTCTAGCTTATTCCATTTATCTTCAAGTCTGTTGGCCTTTTTTGTCACTGCTATGCTGTTTTTATCATGGTAACTTTGTATTATAATTTCAAGTTGGGGGTTGTAATGTCCCTTGCCTTTCTCTCATTTCCCAGAGTACTGTTTTGCTATCCTAGGGCTCTTCTGGTTTGAAATGGATCTTAGGAATGTTTTCTCTAGTTCTGTGAGGTATGCTATTTGTATTCCAATGAGAATTTCATTAAATTTAATAACTTGGGTAGTATGGCATTTTCTCTATATTGGTTTTTCTTGTCCCAAAACAAGGATATCTTCCAGTTTCCAGATATCCTCTTTGATCTCCTTTTCCAAAGAACCGTAGTTTTCAAGGTAAACGATTTTTACTTCTTCTGGTAGACTGATTCCTAAGTATTTTCAGGGGAGTCTTTCAAAACATGTGATTTCCCAAATTTCTCTAAGTGAGTTTGTTACTGCTTTATAGGAATGTTATTGATTTTTGAGTTCTACTTTGTAGCTACCTACATGACTGAATTTAGTTATAAAATCTAAAAGTCTTTTGATGAAGTTTTTGGAGTCTTCTTGGTAGCAGATCATGCCATTCCCCAAATAATTATAATATCTTTGAATTCGTTTGTATGACACATATTTAATGAGTAGTCAGTCTGTCATTTTAGGAGACCAAATAAACACACTTTAGAGAATAGCATATACACATAAAATGGCTCTTTATAATCAACACTTCTGAATATTTCTATTTAAACAAGGAAGAAATATATCTAGAAATAGTTAAATGCTCATGACCAAGTAATTATAACATCTAATATTAAGAATTATCCATGATTTTCTGAAAGAAAAATCAAGGAAATTTTGAAAAATAAAGGGCTGATGATGGGCATTTGAGTTGCGTCCAAGACATGGCTGTTACAAAACTGAGCTGCTATAAACATACTGCTGTGAGATGAATCTTTTAAGTCTTTCATCTATAGCCCTAGCAGGGGAAGAGCAGGGTAAAATGGAACCTCTACTTTTAGTTTTTTGAGGACTCACCACACTGATCTCCACAGTGGTTGCACCAGTCTACCCACCAATGGTGGAGAAGGGTTCTTTTTCTCTCTGAAGCTTTGCCAGAATTTGTTGCTGGCTGATTTCAAGGCAGCAGCCATTCTTTGTGGGGTAACATGTAATCTCTGTGTTTTCATCTATATCTCTTGAATGACCAGTGATGTTGGGCATTTCTTCATGTGCTTCTTAGCTACTTTTACTTGTTCTTCTGATAAGTATCTGCTCATTTCAGATTCCCATTTTTGAACTGGATCTTTAAATTTGTGAAGGGTTGATTTTTAAAAAACATTATTTATACATTCTAAACAGTAGCGCTTTGTCTTAGATAAAGTTGGTAAAGATTTTTTTTCCCATATTGTTGGTTGTCTTTTCACTCTGCTAATGGTCATTCTTGCTGTGCATAAGATTTTTAGTAAGATGGTATATCATTTGTTAATTCCTTCTACTAGTTCTCTTGCTGTGGAGATTTTGTTCATGAAGTCTTTCCTTAAGCCAGTGTCTCCAAGAGTTCTACCTAATCAATTTTGCACCAGGTTTAGTGTTTTTGTTTTAACATTTAGGTCTCTATTACACTTTGACTTTAGTTTAGTACATGGTGAAAGAGATAGGTCTTGCTTTAGTCTTCGGCAGGTTGAAACCCACTTTTTTCCAGCAGCAGGAAAGAGGCTATCTTTCCTCCATTGAGGATAACTGACTCCTTCGTCAAAGATGAGGTGACTAAGTGTATCTACAGTTGTTTCTGGACCTTCTAATCTATTCCACTGATCATCAGGTCTATTACTTTTCCAGTACCATGCAGTTTCATTACACCATTTTTGTAGTTATCTGAGAAATTATTTCTGATAGAGCTTCATTCATTTGCATTGTCACTTCCGGTATGACCACTTCAGAGTCTGGTGGGTGGATTTCAAATTTTTCCACCACATTGTCCCTTGGGTTTGCCTTAGTGATCCAGAAGTTAAGAGTTTTATCTTCTCATCATGAGTTTTTTTAGTTTAATTTGTGTTGATGTTTATAGATTGCTTATAGTAGATTGTTTCATTGCTAGTATTAAAAATCGTAAGTAAATATCTGTTTCTCACAGATTTCTTCCAGGTGTACCTAGCTTTTGAGAGACTGAGCAATTTTAGTTGTTCTGCCTCAAAGTTCAATAATTCTTTCTTTGAACCTCTTCATTCATTGTTGAAACTAAATGTTGTTTTTTTATTTTTCAGTTCTGATACCTTTTACTTTTTCTATCTTATCTTTTCCCACTGACACTTTAAAAATTTTTATCTATTTCAAGTGTTTTTGAAATTACTCCTTGCAACATGTTGGCTGTTTAAGAAAACCAGACAGTTCAATCATCTGTGCCCTCTCATTGTGAAATATGCTATTGAACTTTTCTTTTTTTTTTTTTTAAGGTTTTTTGAGACCGGGTCTCGCCTTGTAGTTTAGGCTGGCCCTGAGCTCTGCCTCAAACTCACATCACAGCAATCCTCCTGCCTCTGCCTCCCGAGTGCTGAGATTACAGGCGTGAGCCACCACACCCGGCTCTGTGGTATGTGGTACTGGTTGCTGCTGGGCGTGAGTCTCCATGCTCAGTGTAGTGTGTGGTTACTGGGGATCAAACCCGGGTCCTTGCACTTGCAAGACAGGCACCAGAACCACTGAGCTAACTCCCCGGCCTAATGAACTTTTCTTATTTGCAATGAGATTTACTTTGTTCTTGGTATGAGTGATTTTTGGAGTGAATTCTTGACACTTTGAATATTATATAATGAGGCTTTGGATGTTACTCAAATTTTTCTTCCAGTAGAATTCCCTGTATATCTGTAGGCAAAGAAGAGAAACATGCCTTATTACCATGAGATGAGAGTGAAAGGTTGGTTATCCCCAGACGTGTTGCAGGGCACGTGCTGCAGACGGTGCTAACTAGAGTCATGCTCACTCTACTCTCAGTGTTCTGGCTGTGTCAGGCAGAAGTGCCTCATTACTGGGCTCCATGTGCTTCACAGTGCCATGAAGAAACAAAGCCATGCCATTGGTCAGAGGTGACATGATCATTTCTTGTGCTTTGTGCAGGAATCAAGCAGTTACTGCCTACATGTTTTCATATTCATTTGTTTGACTCTTTCCCAGTCTTTGCTTATGGAAACACATTTTTTCTTAGAGCTTTTGGTCTGTGTGTGTTAGTGTTTCTGGGTTCCTACTCACTTTAAAACATTTTACAGGATAGATGAGACAAAATAAAAATCTCAGGAAATTCAAAGACATCTTTTTCCTCAAGCATAGAGGTTATCAGCCAATTTGCCATTATCTCTGAAGAGTTTACTATATTTGTTTTAAAGATATCTATCTTTTAAAGATCTTACTAGATTGATGAGTGAATGGTCTCTTATAATTGTAATTTCCACATCTGCAAGTCAAACCAGCCACAGATGAAAAGTATTGGGGAAATAGGTGCATCTTTATTGTACATGTACTGTTTTTATTGCCTTGGTTCCTGAAACAGCACAGTGTAATAACTCTGTGCACAGAATCTCATACTGTCTTAATGATTATAAGTAACCTAATGAGAGTTCAAAACATACAGTAGGATATATGTATGTCATATTCAAATATTATATAGTTTTATATAGAGGAGTTGAGCATCCTTGGATTCCATTATTGCCTGAAGACATTTGGCCAAGAATTCAAGGGATGAGTTTATCATGTCCAGATTGTTTTCTGTACTTAGCAAGATATAGAAAATGTTACCTATTTATTTTTTAACAGATCTTTTATCACTGTTTAGATATGCACCTATATTAATTGAAATTTACACTTTTTAAGAACTTAGATTCAATATCCAATGGCAGTTGGAAGATTATGCTACAGCAAAAAGTCCACACCTTTCAAAGGGAGTAGTAAAATAACTTTAAGAAATTTTACTGAGTCTATTAGATTACAAAATGTTGATTTTTGAAAAGCAGATTATTTCACTCTGCTGTCAACTATACATTCCTCCTTGTATTGAGTTCTTATAGTGCTCGGTCCTCACATTTCAAAGCAGGGGATGGGAAGAACAAGGAGGCAGTGGCATATCTATACAGAACAGGAAGATTCTTGGCAAAGTCAGAGGAGCTGAGCATCTGAAATGTCTGATCTGATGTCCTTCTCACAGCAGCAGCACATTTTAACTTTGACAGAAACTGTTAAGTGATCAACACATACATTTTCCTTTGATTTCAATGAATATTGATTGACTATTTATTTTGTGATGAGCATTTTATTTGCTGTTTGGAGATATGAAGAACTCCAGGGACAGGAAGGTACTTCCTTGGGGATCTCATGCCCTCCATTCCAGAAGGAGCAAGTCGCCACTGTGTAGGGAACTGGACGAGCATAGACAGGGTGGAGGAGCTGGGGAACCTTGGCCACAGGGTGATACAAGACACAGCAAAGGGAAACAGCACTGCAAGCTCATCCCCAGGAGGGAAGAGCTCTCCTTCACAAAGTAAATCCAGGAAAAGGGAAAAGCAAGTTTAAATCACGGCACTGAGGATTAAACCCAATGTCTTAGCACTGAATGACAATTCCAGCTTTTTAAATTCCTTTGTAAACTTTAATTTTTATACATGCCCTTGATAATTCACCCAGACATGAATCAAATGTGTGATTTTCTACATCAGCTTCAAGGAATGTTAGGGTTAAAAGTGTGTCTCACCATGCAGAGCTACATTACATGGTCCCTGGCAGGGCCAACTTAATGGGTGTGCATTAAGAGATGCTGTTTGACTTAGTGATCTGCTGCTGCCATCTTAAAATTCAAAATGATGCAGCTTTGAACTTCTTTCAGGTGAAGTGTGGAGAAGCAAAGGGCCAGGTGATGACAATAAGCTAAGAAGCTATGGGCAATGCATGTGCCACTTGTTGCTGCTTCTGTTTGCAGGGTCTGCAGTGTCCCAAGAGCAGGGAGCAGTAACTGAGTGGCATTTATCGAGACTTACCCCATGACTAGCTAAGCTTCCATCCAACAAGGGCACAGGCCACCTCTGCAGTCTGTGCTTTCCTCTCAAATCAGAACTTGCAATGACACAAAGAAGGAAACTTCAAAAGTCACAAACCACCATGGGCCCTTCTCAGTCTCTTCCTGATAAGTGTGTCACTTCCTGTGTTTACCAACTATTGTGCTGAAAATGTTGGGTAGAAAGACACCCCCCCCCCCCGCTGAACCTCTGTAAGTGTCAGTAAGCAAACCACAGAGAGTTAGCAAAATGAGTGCACATCAGAAAGAGAAATAAAATGCATGGGCTCGGTGTTTTGGCATTTCCACTTTTCAGCTAAAAACAAAATACATAAGTACATATAAGCTATGAGCTACAAGTTGTATAATTTCAGTGATTCCCAAAGTATTGCATAGCCTGTGGTTACAGTGCAGAGAAGCTGTCTTTTATTTGCACTTGAGATTCACATTGCATAGAAGATGAATGTTAAAATCCATGCCAGTGATTTAAACTGCTCTATTTTGTTAGAATGACATTAAATAGCAAATAAAATCACTTTGACAAGATAAAAGGGTGAGAGAGAAACTCATAAAAAGGGGAAAACCCTATATTTTAGCAATTATAAGGACATTTTTCTTGCTTTTTCAGTGAAGACCTGCATTTTCCTTTTTCCCTGAGCTGTGGAAATTATAGACCTGGGCCAGGCCCAGGTCCACAAGGACCAGGAGCCTCCTGGACCAACACCATGCAGCTGGGTCACTGTACAGTGCTGTCAGCTGCTCCGTAGGACTTAGCTAAAGATTGTGGCTTCATTGCCTTCCTGTTGTGATCCTTTGGGTTGGAGGAAGTAGCTAGTGTTTTACATTAACTAATGTAGGAAGGTTAGGAGTCATTAGGGATGTGACAGATTTTTATATCCTTTTCATAAAATGATCATCATTAGCATATTTCAGCTTCACTAGGTCCAGGAGAAGCCATGACATGAAAGCTTTTAAAGTGATCTCTCACTTTTAAATTAGAGTGCTGTAATCCTAGAGATTGTAACTAGTGAAGGAGGGATGATTGCTTTGCTTCACTTCAAAAATGCCTTCTCTCCTGCTTCTGTTAGTCCAGGGTATGACCTCTGCATGGACCTGTTTTGTGTGCCCTGGTGGCATGTTCTGGCTGTATACTGCTCCAGATGGCACAAGGACATGGTACAGAAGTGCCCAGTGCTGGGCAGCAAGAGCGTTAAAACCTGGGTCACCACAGGGCAGAGATCTAGGGCCAGGGTACACGGCACAAATTCAAGGCAGTGGGATTGTTACCAGTTGTAATTAGGCCACCTCCATAGAATTCTACACTGAAGGAAGAATGGATTCCTTGAAGGAAGCACTAAAGGAAGCAGAGTTCTAGAGAAATATCTGGTGAGACAGATATTTAAACAATACCATTCTGTAAGAATAAGAGTCCTTGTAAAGGGGTTAGAAGAAACTTCTATATCTGTCAGGCTCCAAGGTCCATGAGTCTGAACCTGAGCCCTGACTATGGGTTTTTCTTTATCACTCTATTGCTCCGTGTTTGATTGTTAATAGTTGTTTTCAATATATAAATCACTATGTTTATTTTAGTACAAGTATCCATGTACTTGTAAATTGCATACTATCACTCTTACTGATTTCAAGGTATTTCTCATATTCTTACCTAAGACCCAACATTTATCAAATCCTACTCTCCAAAGCACATGGGTACTGCAGTCAGATAATAAAATGTGTAATAAAGTTGATTTTTATAATATGGCCAGGACTGTTGGATATTAACTACATAAACAATCATTCTGAAAACATAAAATATAGAGATTCTAGGTATAATTGAATGGAAAAGTGAGTACAAGAGCCATCTTCCTCAGGTGGGCCAGGCTACATGCTTTCCATTCATGGATGAATCTCTGTGGAATATTGCCAAGTTCCTGGGCACCTGAATTTTGTGTAAGTAGCTCAAATAGTGAACCATTCCTTTGGTTTACATTTTGGGACTTAAGTCTAAACAAATCAACTGGAACTAAAAATAATTTAATATAAGACAGCTGCAACTGTTTAAAAGCACAGCTATTAACATTCTTCCAGTACTTTAATTTCAGTTGAATGTAATCATGTTTTTTTTTTAGTGTAGCAGAATTTATAAGTAGTCTGTTGAAAGTCACATTTAGGGTATTCTGTTAATTCATAATATAATTACAATTTATCCACACTGAATAAATCTGAGTCCCTACAACTATTTCAATTTCCAATTGATAAGAAAGTTATTCACTTTTTCCAAAATTAACCTATTAAGGAGAGTTAAATTGATTAAATTTTCCCACATTTAAATTTGTGTCTTTGGTAACATTTTTTCATTATTTCTAGAAAGGATTTAGTTCTAATAGGAATGCTATACTGTCTGCTTTTATCCATATTTAAATTATTGTATGGAAATTACCATTATTATTTTGGATTAGGTATGGATATTGTTTAGGGGAAGGCATCCATGGAGAAATACATTCTTTTAATACTTAAATTTCTACATTTAGGTGAATATGGAACTCCAACAAAGGTTTTTCATAGAACAAAAAATTATTTAATCTAAATATGTAAGTTAATGTAAAGAAAAACAAAGATCATAAAATAAATACTTGTTTTATCTAAAGTTCCCAATAAATCCAAAATCAGATGACTTCTTCAATTTCATTTTAACCAAGTCTCTGATGTTACATTAACTTATTAAAATATTATTTATGCATCATTCTTTGAAACTACCCTAAGTTGGGACCCATTTGTCCTTGCCACGGTTGTGCCGAGTTGATTTCCTCTAGACACTGAGTGCACAGCATAGAGCAGAAAGCAAAGCGCTACTCTTCTCTCTCACCCCCTAGTTTCTCCAGGAGCTCTCATGGGGACTACGCTCCTCTATTTCCTCTGGGAACTTCACTCTAGAGCAAAAAATTTCACTGGTATTCTAATTTTTTAAAGGACAAATGCAGATTGTTTCCTCTGGTATGTGGGAGCCTAGGAATGCCTTGTAATGCCAACTTCCACTCTGTCCCAGTGTAACTTTTCCACTACCACAAAAGTGTCTACTCACTGCCCCTCATGGCCTGGCATACCTGACCCTTCCTTGGGCCAGTCCTGGAAGTCACCCTTGGTGGCCCTCCCTAGGGTACCTGTAATCCTGGTACGAGCTTCAGAGCAGAAAATTCTGCCCCGAGACAATGTGCATATCTAAACTCTCCTGGCTCTGTTCGCGTTTGGAATATCATCCTGCATGTTAGAGCATGTTATCTCTTGAACACAGCATCTCTTTTGCAGCAGTTCTGTAGTGACTGGCCTCGAACCATCCCAGCCTGTCTCCAGTGATCCCTGCAGCGGATCTTCTGGGTGTCGATCACACCAGTGTGTTTGTTCCTTGTGAACTGTGACTTTGTTCTCCTGGAGCAGACACAGCTCTGAGCTTCTGTGATGTTACAGAACTCAGAGAAGCCGTGTTAATGGGAGATGATCACTAGGACTTAGAGGATAAGAATTTAGGCTCTCTTGCTCGACAGCTAATTTAGAAGTATGGTCCAGAGGTGCCCAAGGCAAAAGAGCTCAGTTGTTTACACAAGGAATCCACTACTCTTATTTGGTTTCTTCACTTCTGTCTCTACCTTCAGTCATGATGGTGCTTCTACCCTATCAACCACTAGCATGCAAATCCTCAGGTGAGGGCCTGCTTCTGGGAAACCTCTCTAAAAGTCCCTAAAGGATGTAAGAACTTATGTGTCACCCACTTGTTATGAATCAGCCATCATCCCACAGCCAGAATTTCATGTATTTCTAGGCCTAAGACTCTGCCATGGAAAGAAAAGAACATTAATCAAGTTGACATAAGAGCTAGGTTCTCAGGCCTGGGGTCCCCCCCACACACTGGTGTATGGCCTTCAGCAAATGACATACTGTCTTGACTGTGGCTTCTGCATCAGCAAGCATGAGCGTAACTTCATGAATGCTTCCTATGGGTACTGGAAACAGCAATTAAAGTAAAATCTCTTTTCAAATTGAAACTGTATTCTAGTTCTAGTAGTGTGCAAAAGACAGCCAAGACCAAGGTAGATACCAAATGAAAATTCTATAAAGTCAAACTTCTGCCTTATGTCTTCTTTGTAAGAGCCTGACAATCTAGCTCATTGCTTGGAAAGTTGTCTTAAGAACTATTTAGTCAGGTTTTCTCCTATATTATCTTTGATAATAATGCCTTTTCAAAAGCTCTTAGCAAGCAGGGCTATGTGGCTAGTCAGTACTTGGTATGAATTTCATTTGATTGAACAAGAACATTTCTAAAATATAAATCACTTATCTGTGATTACTCCAGCTAATATTAAGGAGAAATGAATTTACTAAAATGCATTTGCTGATTGAAAATAGGTACAGAAAAAGAAGAGGATCAACAGATAGGTGGAGGTAGGGGGGAAGGAGAAGGGAATGAAAAAGGAATCAAAATATTCTACGTACATGTACCAACTCCCCACAAAGAATGTAAGCATTGCATATATGCACAGGTACTAATAAAGTTAAATAATTTGAAGAACAATATATCATAAATGTTGTAGATCAGAAAGCTACATAATGTATAATTTCCAGAAAGCATGAGAGGACCTAAGACTTGGAAACAAAAGTTCACTTTCAGATACACGCTGTAAGTGAACCCTCATATTATTTCATGTCCCTGCAGTGATCTTCTGTGATTTCATCACTTTTTATTAGCTTTTGTTCTAATGTGGAGACAAAAGATTTTGTTCTAATGGAGGACCGGTAGACTAGGTAATACATCATACAGAGTTGTCATTTATCTCTTAGATCTATTATCATCCATATTTAATGTAGCCCATGCTTGACTTTTAAAACTTCCATAAAGGAGAGCAGCGCACTCCCTTTCCCAGTGATGCTCAGAATGCACATGTATAAAAGTTTTTCTCCCTGTCTTGTCTGGGTGGAATAAGAACATGTCTGCATGTTGAAGAGCACTGCACGGGGGCTGCAGTGGTTCGTACCTTCACTCTTTGGAAACCTACAGATAAGAGGGTATCTGTTCAACTTGGTCTTCAGTAGTGAATAAACCATTTGTGATCTCTGGCAAAATGTCTCCCCAAGAATACATGACTCAGTAGACAGTTTTGTTTATCTTTTGATCTTAAAAATATCGTCTATGGGGCTGGGATTTAGCTCAGTGGTTCCGGTGCCTGT
>PVIR01021874.1:0-28918 GCA_004026965.1 Petromus typicus
TAACAATACTGGGTGTGGAGACCCACACCCAGCAGCAACCAGTACCACATACCACAGTGCCGGGCGTGGTGGCTCACGCCTGTAATCCCAGCACTCGGGAGGCAGAGGCAGGAGGATTGTGATGTGAGTTTGAGGCTGAGCTGAGGGCCAGCCTGAACCACAAAGCGAGACCCTGTCTCAAAAAACCTAAAAAAATAAAAAAGACCCTGTCAAATGAAACAAAACAAAAAAAACATACACAAACAGAGCTTCTAATCATGTTATGAAGATTATAAATGCACATCAGTAAAATGAATAAGGAAAAAAAATCGAGTGTTACATATCTAGATTCTTACGGTTTTTGAATGAAATTTCCAGAGATAGTATAGACTCTGAAAAGTGCCATTATATCTTGAAAATCTTTTTTTTTTTTTACCCTGAAAATCTTAAAGGGAATGTAGATGATATTTTTTAGAAAGTTTACTTAACAAAGTAATTTTATTGATAAGAAAGACATTGATATCAGTGAAGCATGTGCAGTTTTTCTTGTTTTGTTTTGCATGTTAAGTTTGAATAGTATATTTTCTAAAATGTAAAAGCAGAAAAAATATTAATGCTTAATTTTAAGTGTGCGTGTGTGTGTGCGTGTGTAATACATTTCTAAATTTAAAGAAGACTACAAAGGTCTTTGTCTCTTACTTTCACCTGTCTGTTATCATTTGGGAAAAATATTTGAGATAGCCTTAATTTAGGCAACTAGGACATTTATCAACTAAGTTTTTACCAGACAAACATGTTTATTTTATCCTTTTTTCCATGGCTAACTTACACTAACTTTCTGTCATTGCTAGTTAAGGTTGCTTACTTACCTCTGTCACATCACTCTCTTTAAATTATCTCCCCAATTAACTCACTTGGCCTTAAGGCCTGTGGCTACCTTTATTTTGAGACACTAAGAACTTAAAACAACAGTTCCTAGTATACATTGATTGCTTGAAAAATGACAGAATGAATCAATAATGTGTGACTTATTTTTTTCTCCATTGTGTCTGGCATAGGAGTCTGATGCTGTCCAATTAATGCAGTGTTTATTTAACAAATATCTATCATATAGCTTCTCCTAAGTGAGAAACCCAAAGTGTAATAAATTAAAAAGCAAAATAAAAGGTGAAAAATCGGAAACAGATCTTTATGAAAGGGAAGGAGACCAAGAGATAAAAGTAGAAGAAGGGAACAGATGGGAAGGGAAAGGAAGGGGATGTAAAAATTAAGATGTATTATGTGCATGTGCCATTTCCCCCCAATGGATGTAATCATTATGTACTGCAAACATATACTAATGAAAAAATTCTAAGAAACATCAATTTTCTGGGAATGCTTCAGAGACGGAATTAATGAGGCCTTGGAAAATATGAGTGAAAGAAAATTCAGGGAAATGTGCATTAGTCTGTGGCATGATATGGAGGCTGTACTCTCCCCACCTGGCTTCCTGCCTAAAATGCAGATGAAGGAGAAAGAGTCCTACAACTGAAGCTGCATTTCTGCTCTGAGAAAGTAAGGTAACTTCTTCTGCAGAGCCCGAAGGACAACACTGTGCATGCATGTGACTCACAAGTAATACAAGAAGAGATGGGCAGAAGCCAAATTTAATTACTGAGATGGTTGTGATGATAATCCCATTTTTCATATCCAGTTTAGTTTAGTCTAGAAAGAGCTCCCATCCTAACGGTATTTTTCCTTTCCCTGAGGGAGCCAAGCATTTCCCTGTCACAATGCAGCTGTGTTTAAATCTGAAGTAAAGCTGTTCATTCAAGTAGTACAAGTGCAGTATACAGAAATACTGTGATGTGCAGATAGGAGATATCATCAGAGTCTGACTATAGTTATGCTAGGCATACAATGCCAATTAATTAATTGGAATTCAGTTTTTTGGTAAAGAGCCCATATTGTCAGATTTCATTTTGCTTATTCAAATTCATTTTTAGGTCAACAAATTTATTTCCTGTTCCCAACAGTGTTTTGCCTTTTTAATATGTACACAAAACAGTTGCAGTGAAAATATGTGGATATGTCCATGTTGAGTAACATTTAGCCATTAAAATGGGCAACTAGAAATCTTCTTAAGCGGAGCTGGAATAGAATTGGCACTGGAAAGGGACTGTTTATTTCAGGCTCACAGGATGATGGCTTGGGCAGCATAAACCATCATTTGTCCTCAGCTTTGCAGCTTCATAACACTCCCAGACACATTCCAAGAACACTTAAAGTAGATTGGCGTCTATAGAATTGACTCACACTGATCACAGTAGCAAGAGATTGGTTGATATGAATGAATTAATTTATAAAATGAATTTTAAGTGCGCTGTAGTAGTACACACATTAATCTTAGCACTTAAGTGGCTGAGGCAGGAGGATCGCTCCTAGTTCAAGCCAGTCTGGGCTACATGTTTAAGGCCACCCAGAATATATAGCAAGACTTTCTCTCAAAATGAATTTTAACTGCCACATTTTTTTTATATTTAACATATACCACTCAGTGCAGGTTTTTGGAGTATTTGTATGGAAAGCATATCATAATTGAGAGTTTTGCCTTCTTAGTATGTACATGAAACAGTTGCAGTAGAAATATGTGGATATGTCTTGTTGAATAGCATTTAGCCACTAAAATCAGATCATATTATGGGGAACTGGAATAGAGTTAGTACTGGAGAGGGGCAGGAGAACATGGAATCAGAGCAGAGGACTGGTGAGCAGAAAGCTCAATCTGTGGGATGATCGTACTAGCCAGCATCATCAAAGTGTGATAGCTAGATTGTTCCCGTAGGCTGTACCTGTCATGGGCATGGTGAGGATGCTATCTCTGCTCTCAAATCTGCCGTCTAGGGCAGCATTTCACCTTTGTAGGTGTAGAAATGATACTTCTTAGATTTGCTTTCTGAGGCTCCATGCAAGCTACCTGCACTCTCTGTCCTGAGAATAAAATTTAGTAGTCTGCAATGTTCTTTCAGCCTCAGGAGAGTATTAAATTATTTGCCCTGTTTTTCTAATGGAGTTACATCTTGATAAGGTCATTGTAAGTAAAAAAAAATCCTGTCAGAAATACATTTAATACCTGTAACCTACCAAACTTTGCTCACTTTAATTAACTTCTGTTAAATTGCCCAGAACACTTCCATTAACCTATAGTTGAGCAAAATCATCAAACAAGATACAAAGCATCTTTAATAATAAAGTACTATCTAATATGTTATTAAATACTATAGTAAGTGAAAAAGAAGATAGTAGAATGGGTACACTTGAGCCCCATCAGAAAGTGGAAAATCTGGGCCAGAGATTTAGCTCAGTGGTTCCGGTGCCTATGTTGCAAGCGCAAGGACCCAAGTTCGATTCCCCCAGAAACCACATGCAATACTGGGTGTGGAGACCCACGCCCAGCAGCAATCAGTACCACATACCACCACAATGCCAGGTGTGGTGGCTCACACCTGTAATCCCAGGACTAAGGAGGCAGAAGCAGGAGATTTGCTGTGGTGTGAGTTTGAGGCTGAGCTCAGGGCCAGCCTGAACCACAAAGCGAGACCCTGTCTCAAAAAAAAAAAAAAAGTGTAAAATGATTAGGTCCTAGCCAAGTATGGTAGCACATGTGTGCCATTGCTCCTCAGCAGGCCAAGGCAAGAGGTTGGCAAGTTTGAGGCTAGCCTGAGCAGCATAACAAGATCCTGTCTCAAAAATTAAAAATGGCTGGGGGTAATTTAGTAGTAGAACACTTGCCTAGCATACATGAGGTCCTAGGTTCAGTCCTTAGTGATGACAATAAATAAACATTAAGTTGAGCCATTGTAAGTCACGGACATCCTGCATGTTGTGCTGTATAGAACAACTCTATGAAAAAGCTACTATCCTGTATTAAATACAGGGAAAACTGAGTGTAGAGGCTTTAGTGGTTTGCCTCTTAAATGCATCCTTTCAAGCATACATCTGATTCAAAGCCATGTGTCTTTTATTGTTAATTAAGTTTTTAATAGTTTTCATTATAAAAATAAAGTATATTGTTTAAAGTCTAAGAAAACAGAAAGGAAATGAAATTATTCATAATTGTACTCCAGGGAAAGCACTCCAGGGAAAGCACCGTAGTTTAAACTTACTTTACACAGTTTTGAATTAACGTTTTGATTTCTGAATTCTAGGTAAACTTTATCCCTAAATCCTTATTTTGGTTATTTTTGCCATTTTGTTTACAAACTCTATAATTATAAACAATAGCAATAATAGTAATTATTTTGAGTTTTGCTTTGTTGTTGGTTTTGGTTTTGATTTTTTTTTTTTTTTTTTTTTTTTTTTTTTTTTTTTTTTTTTTTTTTTTTTTTTTTTTTTTTTTTTTTTTTTTTTTTTTTTTTTTTTTTTTTTTTTTTTTTTTTTTTTTTTTGAGACAAGGTCTCGCTTTGTAGTTCAGGCTGGCCCTGAGCTCAGCCTCAAATTCACATCACAGCAATCCTCCTACCTTTGCCTCCCGAGTGCTGGTTTACAGGCGTGAGCCACCACGCCCTGCACTGTGGTATGTGGTACTGATTGCTGCTGGGCATGAGTCTTCACGCCCATTATTGTATGTGGTTACCAGGGATCAAACCCTGTTCCTTGCGCTTGCAAGACAAGCACTGGAACCATTGAGCTAAATCCCTGGCCCTGGTTTTGATCTTTTTGATAGAGCGTCTCACTATGTGGTTCAGACTATCCTTGAAATTACTGTCTCCTATGCTATCTCGGAATCACTATTCTTCTGCCTCAGCCTCCCAAGTGCTAGGATTACAGATATGTGCCACTACACCTAGCCTCTAAATAATTATAAATGAAAGTATGTTAGATCCCCAGTACAGCACTAGGCAAATAGGTACTATTTGGAAAGATTATGCTTAGTGTCTCAAGGTTATTTCTTTCACTACATCCTGGCTGCTGCTTAAATGAGCCCAGCGGCAAGGAGCCCTGTCTCATAAGGGCTGCTATTGATTTTAGATAGTTTTGTTGTTCAGATGTAACATCAGCCCCTCAGGAAACTTTCATTCTTGAAGAGCTAAGATTAAATATATGAAATAATATTCAAATAAGTAATATTAAGCAGTGCAAGATAACATTCAGTTAAGTGGTGAATCAGACCGTCGGTGCTGTGGCAGAAGTAAAGACCTTCATCTATACAGTGAAGAAGCAAAGAGACTTCTGTCTGTTGAACACAGCGCTAAGTTTGTGTTCAACACTTTGTATTCTCCTTGATTATCACTCCCCCCAATGTGATTACTACTATTCACATTTTTAGAGTTTAATTTGATTATTTTGCTCTCTTCCTTGCTTATCATGTTTTGATAAACATTTTTATATAAATTTCTTTGACACGTATGTCTTTTACACATTGCATATGTTCTTTAAAGCTTTTGGTTAAAAACTGACTAGAGAATTTAGGGCCTTTATATTCTCACTGGTAGCAGGATTAGAATACCCAATGTGACATATTCTCTTCATTTCCTCATTTGATAGGTAAAAAATAACTTCTTACGGTTTCAGTGTGCATTCCTTTGCCTCCCAAGAAAAGGTGAAAGTGTATGCTGGAGCTGTTATCCATGAAACTGCCAGGGTGGGATCACCTTCTTCTCTGAACCAGAGTATTTAGAGAAGAAAAAGTTAAAATCCTTCATCTTATTTATTTTAGTTACTCCATGCCTTGTCCTTTGGCAGATCTCTGACATCTACATTAGCGGGGAGTCAGGGGACATGTCAGCCAAGGAGAAACTCCTCCTGTGGACTCAGAAGGTGACAGCTGGTTACACAGGAATCAAATGCACCAACTTCTCTTCCTGCTGGAGTGATGGGAAGATGTTCAATGCACTTATTCACCGATACAGGTAAAGAAGTACAGTTGAGTTTCAGTGCTTCCGGAAAAGGTTCCTTTTATTTCTTTTTCATAAAAAATTATAATACTGTTCCTCTCCTCCATTAAAAATCAAGCTATGTGGGCCAGGGATTTAGCTCAGTTACTCTGCACCTGCCTTTCAAGCTCAAGGTCCTGAGTTCAGTCCCTGGAACCAGAAGAAAAAAAGAACTATAGGATTTCCTTTTGAAGTGAATACATCACAGCTTATTTTTTTTTACATCAGGGATCGAAATCAGGACCTTACATTTGCAAGGCAGTTCCTGTGTCGCTGAGCACATCCCCAACCCTGAAAAAAAAATCTTTATTGAGCTCCTACTGTTCCAGTCTCTGGGCACAGATAGCAATGAACCGTTGTACCTTCTAGTAGGAAAGCAGGCAACAAACAAATGTCTGCTGCCTCCACATGGTGGAAGGTGGATAGGTGGGGGCCCAGTGGTAGTTTGGACAAGGGCAGTCTGAGATTGTCTCTGTGATGAGGACATCAGGATCAAGCCATGCGGACCTCTGGGCCAGAGCCCTCCAGTTGAAGGAAAGAGCAAGTGTGGAGTCCAAGACGAGAAGAGCTGAGGACCAGCAGCAGGTGGCTTGGAGGAGACTGAGTGAGGAAGATAGGGATCAAACCTTCCTGCTTTGTTTCTCAACTTGCTTAGTATTTTTCAAATGTGGGAAGTTTTAAAATGTTTTCTTGGTATGAACTTGTGTGTGCCATGGGTTTTTATGTGCCTTGGTGAACTTTTACAGACCTGATCTGGTGGATATGGAGAGGGTGCAAATCCAAAGCAACCGAGAGAATCTGGAACAGGCTTTTGAAGTGGCCGAAAGACTAGGGGTCACCCGGTTGCTGGATGCAGAAGGTGAGAGTTCTCTGAACTGGCTGTGTTCGCCGTATAGCCACCATTTCTTCTCCTCACTGTTCTAACACATTTTTTGTCTTTTTTCTCAGATGTGGATGTACCATCTCCAGATGAAAAGTCTGTAATCACTTATGTGTCTTCAATCTATGATGCCTTCCCCAAAGTCCCTGAGGGTGGAGAAGGGATTGGTGCTACGGTAAAAGAACATTGTGCTGCAGTAGCTCTGGATTTGATTTATTTGGCTGAAATATACTGCCTCTATAGTGCTTGTTAAGTTTTCATTGTATGTGGGACACTTTATACAAAGCTGCCTGAATCCACATTTTCTTTAACATAAGGGAAACTAGCCAGGTATGATAGTGTTTGCTAGCACCTAGGAAGCTGAGGCAGGAGGATTTTTATAAGTTCAAGATGGGCCTTGTTTATATGGTAAATCAAGGTCAGTGAGACTTTATCTCAAAAAAACAAAATAATAAGAATAATAGTAATAATAATAATGATAGACATTGCCTCAGGTCTCTAAGAGAGACTCCTACATACTGCAGGTTTGTACTATCTGGCACAGATTATTTAGTGCTACATGCCAGCAAAGGACGTCCTTCTCATCTCTTGTTATAATTAAAGAGAAGGCAGTGGTTTTTTTTTTTTTTTCAAACACTAATATTAGCATATTTAGGTATATCAGAAATCTTTTCTGAATATTTTTAGTAGCTTGATCTGTAGCCTTTCTAGATGTCAGGATATTGAATGCTGGTCTGAGAGTCCTTCAGGAGCTTTGAAACTGGGACTGTGAGCATGAAACTGAGCAGCTGCCCAGGCAATTAGAGGAAAAGGATTTGATATGTTTTGGGGTGACCTGAGCTACTTTCTGCTGTGCTTGTTCTAGATATTGCTAATCAGATTTGTGATGTTTACTTTCTGGCAATAGGAAGTAGACGCTAGGTGGCAAGAATACCAAAGCCGAGTGGACTCCCTCATTCCCTGGATCAAACAGCATACAATTCTGATGTCAGATAAATCTTTTCCCCAGAATCCCGTTGAACTAAAGGTAAAGTCACAAACTTAAATTTCTTTTATAAATTCTTTCCAAGGAATGAGTCTGATCTTGTTGCTAATGGCTCTGGGTGAAGTAGAAACAAAAACCTGGGCCCGGTTTCTTGCGTCCACTTATTCATTCATCAAATATTAATTCGTAGGCACTTTATAACCAATATATACACTTCAAAGAGACAGAAATTTTGGCCAAGGAGAGAGAAAAGGGAAGAATTGAGGAATTATACAAATTACTAGAGGTAAGGAAATGTATTTTTGACTAAGACTTGTAGTTTGCTTGTTTGTACTGTTGTTGCTTCTCACTCAGACAGATGCCCTGTGTTCTGTCTCCAACCTGCATTGCTAGCAGTGTCCTCAGTCTGGTGTTGAAAGGTTATGATAAAGCAACAGTATCAGCCATCTGTTATTTTTTTTTTAAGAATTTACTAAATGGAACACATTTATTCAGAAATCCTGAGTTTTGTGAGTGAATTTCTCCACTTTTTTAGAGGAAAACTAAACTTCCTGGAGTGAAAAGGAAAGAGATTTCTCTTCACATTTTGATTTATGGAGATTTTGAAGCTGTAGATAAGTATTTAACTTCATAGTATGGACTTATTGATAAGGAAAATTCATATAAAATGTAAAGAAATAAAGATTTAGAACAAGTAATTTGTATACTTTAGAAGTGATTTTTTTTTCTCTCCCTTCAAGATAAGGCATTGCTAAATACTTTATTGTTTTTCCATATTAAATAGTAAGGAAAGCTGCTGATTTGCTAGATAAAAAAGGGAAGAATAAAAGTCTGAAGAATACAAGAAAATGGGCCTGACAGCGTGGCTGTGATTTTTACTGAAAACTGTCTCTTTCAGGTATGGATTGAATTTGGCAGGATTAAACTGCCTCAAGGTTATCACCCCAATGATGTGGAGGAAGAGTGGGGAAAACTCATCATTGAGATGCTGGAGCGAGAGAAATCCCTCCGGCCAGCTGTAGAGAGGTGAGCTCAGGCCCCGGCTGGTGTGATCCGATGTTCTTCCTTAATTCAATGCTTTGAGCCTTTTGCTTGACTGTGGTCTTCACTTGGTTTTAGGCTGGAATTGCTGCTACAAATTGCAAACAAAATCCAGAATGGTGCTTTGAACTGTGAAGAAAAACTGACACTAGCCAAGAATACTCTGCAGGCTGTAAGTTACTGTTTTGTCCCACTTCTCTTTTTTTTAGATAAGGTCTTGATGTATAGTTCAGGCTACCTTTGAACTCACTGTGTAGCCCAGGCTGGCCTCGAACTCACAGCGATCCTTCTGCCTCAGTGTCCCACATGCTGAGAGCACAGGTGCGAGCCGAACAGCCGGCTGCTCTTACTTATTGCACACGCCTCCACTTCTCCCTCTGTGCTCTAATGGTCAGATGAATGTTGGGAAAGCTAGCTATGTTACTTCTTTTTTCTTGGAACTGCAGTGAGCCTATTGGCCTCCTCTGCCCCGGGGGATGTAGTTCTCCTGCCTTATTTCCTCTTCCTGTTGCAGGATGCTGCTCACCTGGAGTCAGGACAGCCCGTACAATGCGAGTCAGATGTCATCATGTACATTCAGGAGTGTGAAGGTCTCATCAGACAGCTGCAGGTGGATCTCCAGATCCTACGGGATGAAAACTACTACCAGCTAGAAGAACTGGCCTTTAGGTAAGAAACAAGGGACTCAGTGGACAGTTTGCTTACTGTTAAGGCTCATTAATCAAGAGTGAGTCAAGCTGGATATGATAGTGTAGGGTGAGTGTAATTCCAGAAGGAGGCTGTGGCAGGAGAGTTCCGCAAGACCGGACAGGATTACATAGCAAGACCTCCCAAAAGAAAAAAGAAAAAAAAGAAGAAACAAGAAAGTGCATCAAAAGATAAACCCTGAATCTTTTTTTTTTTGAGACAAGGTCTCACTTTTATAGGACAGGCTGGCCCCAAACTCACTATGTAGCCCAGGCCAGCCTCATACTCACAGCAGTATTTCTATCTCTGCCTCCAAGTGCTGGAATTATAGATGTGAGCCACCATGCCTGGCATTGTGCTGTGGGGTTACCAAGGATCAAACTCAGGACCTTGTGCTTCTCAGGCAGACATTGGAACCTCTGACTGAGCTAAATCCCCAGCCTCAAGACTCGAAGTCTTCTTACTTGAGCATTAGAGGTCTGTGTTTCAGTGGGTACAACCAAGGATCAAACTCAGGACTTTGTGCTTCTCAGGCAGATATTGGAACCTCTGACTGAGCTAAATCCCCAGCCTCAAGACCCTGAGTCTTATTACTTGAGCATTAGAGGTCTGTGGTTCAGTAGGGACATTACATGTACACATTTTGGTCAGGAAAATTCTTATGGTAGAGAAAGGTTCCCTTATTGCACACCTATCCTAATAAATGCCTATAGGATTCCTCAATTGTTGTGGATATCTGCACCTATTTTAGAATAATCTACAGGGCTGATATAGTATATCTGGTTTAGAGACTCTCATGGTCCACTACACTCCTTCTGCAGAAGAAGAAACTGAGACACAGAGAGGGTGGGGGTTATCTGAAGTCACGTGGGGATTCATGGTTTATTCTGTTGTGCCTCTCAAGAATTATGAAAATTGGACTGGGGATTTAGCTCTGTGGTTCCAGTGTCTGCCTGGCAAGCACAAGGTCCCGAGTTTGATTCACAGTACCACATACTACAATGCTGGGCATGGTGGTTCACACCTGTAATTCCAGCACCAAGGAGGCAGAGGCTCCAGGAGGACTGCTGTAAGTTCAAGTCTCACCTGGGCTATATAGTGAGCTCAGGGCCAGCCTGAACTACAATGTGAGACCCTGTCTCCAAAAGAAAGACTTATTTTATAATACCCCTTTGTATTCATGTCACTCTTTCCCTGTTATAATCTATTTTTATCTCTTACCATATTCTTACCTAATGGATAGTCAGGATTTATTTTAAGTATGCTATAGACATATAACAATTTTTCAAAACACTTTTCCTGTTATGATCTCACTTTTATTTTTAGCATGTTCTTATCTAAGGATAGTGGTAATTTTATTTTAAATACATTATAAATTTAACCCTCTTTTTTTTCTCTTTCTGCATTATAGGGTCATGCGCCTACAGGATGAGCTGGTCACTTTGCGTCTAGAGTGCACAAACTTGTACCGGAAAGGCCATTTCACTTCACTTGAATTGACTCCACCTTCTACTTTAACCACTACTCACCTGAAAGCAGAACCCCTGACCAAGCCAACCCATTCTTCTACCTCCTGGTTCCGAAAGCCCATGACTCGGGCTGAACTTGTGTCTATCTCCTCCTCTGAAGATGAAGGCAATCTCCGATTTGTGTATGAGCTGCTATCTTGGGTAGAAGAGATACAGGTGGGTGTATGCCAAAAAGCTCACGCAGCATACTGATGTTTACTAGACCCAGAAACTTGTCAAAGAGAATTTTCCGGGCCAGGGAGTTAGCTCAGTGGTTCCGGCGCCTGTCTTGCAAGCTCAAGGGCCTGGGTTCAATTCCCTGGCAACCACATACAGTACTGGGCATAGAGACTCACTCCCAGCAGCAATCAGTACCACATACCATAGTGCCGGGCATGGTGGCTCACACCTGTAATCCCAGCACTCGGGAGGCAGAGGCAGGAGGATTGCTGAGATGTGAGTTTGAGGCTGAGCTCAGGGTCAGCCTGAACTACAAAGCGAGACCCTGTCTCAAAAAAAAAAAAAAGGATTTTCCTTTAATTACGGGCCTACCTGGACCTCAGATTCCCTGTCCTTGAATCTTAAATGTGTGGGATCAAATAGTTTCTCTTATTGCCTCTGTAAACAGTGCAGCCTTGTCTATTTTGGAAGCTTTCGGAACTCTGTTCCCTTCAATTAACTGTGCCTTTGAGAACTTACTGGAAGAAGTCACAATGTCTATAAGTCTCAAGTCATCATTTATGAAATTGTCTTCATTAGCAGAGGAAATTATTCATTTTCTGTTGTTAGTTTAAAGCTTTAAACAAACCCTCGCTGTTCCATATTTCCAAAAGTACTGTTTCTGCATTCTAGGATAATGGTTCAAATTTGATGTTGTCCTTATCTTTCTAAATCTTTTATTTTATATTAATTTTTTTCTAGCCCAAGATGGTCCCATGTGCTAACAATAAAAATACTCAAAGACAAGCTAATTATTCTAAAATTTTATTCATTCACTAATAGTTGACTACAAAATATTTTCATATATTTTTTTCTTATATCTATTATGATTGTGAAACAAAGATATTTCATAAGAGATGTCTAAATTACAAAGTAAAACATTTTTAGCCTAAGACCTCTTTCTAATTGATAAATTCAAAAATATATTCATATGGATCCATAGAAAGCTGCCGCACCTGCTATAGTAGATGGGCTTCCTTCTCCAGTTCCGTTGGGGTAATTGTGGCGTATTCTCCTGTAGAATTCCGTGGAATGATGGAGATGGCTTAGAGGTCCTTTTATCCAATCTTCTACCCGTAGGCACCTTGTCTAAATGTTGATTCTGACCATTTGCTTCTTCTTCCTATGCAACAGTAAATTACAGCCTATTTTTTCATTTTTAGATGAAACTAGAGCGAGCAGAGTGGGGCAATGATCTGCCCAGTGTGGAGTTTCAACTAGAAGCACAGCAGCACATCCACACCAGTGTAGAAGAACTGGGCTCAAGTGTCAAAGAGGCCAGGTTGTATGAGGTGCGTGATATTCAGAGTCCACATTGTGTTTGAGACTGGTTGATTGGGTAGTGGGCCAGTGTGCTTGATGCAGCTGTCCCTGAGGAGAAGGGGCCCTGGAAAATAATGGAAATGAAAGCCAGGTGTGGTGGCACATACTACTAATCCCAGCAGTCTGGAGCTTGAGGCAGGAAGATCACCCTGAATTCCAGCTGAGCCTTAGCTACATAATAAGGCCTTGTCTCAAAAAAAGAAAAACAAGACAAAAAGAATGAGAATGATAAAGAGCACCTTCCAGAAAATTTCCTTTCTACATTAAATATCTCTTCTCTGTTAATCTTTGAAATAACCTTGTAAGAAGAGCATTTTTTAAACTGAGCCCTTTATACTAAAAAGCCCTTTGTACTAAAAAGTGATAGAAGTGAAGGTCAGAATTGGTAATTGAACTCGATCTTGTGCTTGCTAGATAGGTGTGGTGCCCCTAAACTAAATCCTCAACCCTAGAACTAGTAATTAGCAGAAATACGTCTAACTGTTAAACTCAATAGGATGACACATGCCTGTAATCCCAGCACTTTAGACATTTAACAAGAGGATCACAAGTTCAAGGTTAACCTAGATAACATTGTGACGCCCTGTCTCCAAAAAAAAAAAAAGTTCAGACTTTCTACCTCCAGAAATTCTTGCTCTTTTTTCCTTGCTGGTTGCATGTAATGGAGAGCTGGTGATCTTTCAGTTTCTTATCTCAGCTCTTCCTTTCAAGAAAGCAATACAGTACTTGGTAATCACCAGGCATAGATTTGCTTTGAAGCCTCCCAGAATTCTTGGAAGGTCTATGACATAGTTCTGATTACCAACTGAACTATTGCTCACTTATTGCTGCCTCAGGCTATAAAACCTGATCTGAGATTTGTTGTGTAAGCTTCTGCTTTCAAAGAGCAGCCAGTGTTTGCCTGTATGCAGATATATTATTTGCACAGTTGAAACCATAGAATATAATTTACTCATTCTCCAAAGTTTTAAAAATTCATTCCTTCATTTCAGGGAAAAATGTCTCAGAATTTCCATACCAGCTACGTTGAAACTCTTGGAAAGCTGGAAACACAGTATTGTAAATTGAAGGTGAGTTTTGGTTGACTGGGTTAGTTTCTGCTTATGGAGAATCTGTTCCCTTCAAACGGTCAAAAGTACATGGTTTGGCTGTGTTTTCGTTTTCTGTTTATTAGGTTATATCATGTACTGTTCAGTTGTACGTATGGATGATAATGTTTTCTTTTTTATGAGTTAGAAACCAATGCTTTGGAAAATTTTAAATAAGTAGAACCTACCCTGGCTATCCTATTTACCAGATCAATGGCCCTATGTGTTTTAAGACACAAAAATGAAAAGAGTGAAGTTAATGGGGGAATATTTATCTCAGTCACTTTCTCATCACTGGGATATAGTACCTGATAGAACAACTCGAAGGAGGAGAGGTTTATTTTGTGTCACAGTTTTAGAAGTTTCAGTTCATCTTTGACAGATTCAAATGCAGACAGAGCATGATGGGATAGGCTGCTATGGAGGAAAAACTCCTCATGTCATTGCAGCCAGAGAGAAAAGAGAAGCCAGGGAAAGAGATATACTCTTCCAGATCATGTTCCCAGTGACACTTGTTCCAGTGAGGCTCCACCTCACAGTGGCACACTTAGTGACTGAAGTACTCCCACGACCCAGTCACCGTCCCAGAGCTCCAGCTGTGAACATGTGAGGCTTTCAGAGGACATTCCAGATTTAAACCATCACAAGACTTACCTCCTATCTGATGTTTTTTTCATTCCTGTCTGTCAAGTTTCTCTGGAGTAGGAAAAGCTCAGGATAATTCTTTATCTTAGAATCACCGCAAAAGCCTTATTCTATCTCCTGCCTAACATTGACATGCCTGGGGTTCTTGCACAAAACTTGAATCCATAGAAAAACAAGAAATTAAAAAGCAAACTAGGGCCTGGGGTGTGGCAGTAAAGAGTTTGCCTAGCATATATTATGTCCTGGGTTCATTCCCTAGTACCATAAGAAACAAGTTTTTTGGTACCAGGGATTGAACTCAGGACCTTATACTTACCAGGCACACGCTGTGCCACTGAGCTACATCCCTGGTCCCCTGATACTATGAAGAGTTAAAAAGAAAAGACAGCCTATATTCATTCTCCAGATTATTTTCTTTGATGCCAAATGAGCTGTCACCTACAGATGCAAAGACTGGCAGTCTAACCTTATAACCTTGTCTTGTCTAGGAGACTTCTAGCTTCCGGATGAGGCACCTACAGAGCCTACATAAATTCGTCTCCAGAGCTACAGCTGAGTTGATCTGGTTGAATGAGAAGGAGGAGGAAGAACTAGCATATGACTGGAGTGACAACAATCCCAATATCTCAGCCAAGAGGAATTACTTCTCTGTGAGTCTAGCACAGCAGGCCTGTCATGTTTATTGAAAAGCAGCAGAAGGAAACAGAAAACTAGTTTGCCTCGACAGCATGGGTTTCTGAGTTGCAATCTAATAAAAGGAAATAGGGATCATGCTCAATGCATCTATGCATGTGAGAAATATATATGGAGAGAGACATAGTACATCCTAGAATTAATTATTTGGAATACATGTAGAAAGGCAATGTTTTGGATGAACAGAGCAGTGGTGTGCAAGTTCTGGCATATCAGAAACAGTATAGCTTGTGTGGTTAAGATTATAGCTTTTGGAGTGAGACAGATCTAAGTTTATGTTCTCATTTCCTTATTAACTCTCTCTGTGATCTTAGGCAAGTCATTTAATCTTATGGATCTTTGTAAAAGAGGATAATATCCACTTCATAAGGTTGTATAAAAGATTGAGTAAGACTTAATTAATCTGAGGAATGTACTTTGTAGAGACTGGGTTACATTCTTGGCTTCCTACAAATTTCTGAATTCTCTTTGTTAATTCCTTTAATAACATTTTGAACTCAGTCTCTTAATTTGTAAAATGGGTAGGAATATTCATGGAACAGCAAGGCAGTAACTTTTATGCTTTTCAATGAAAGGTGTAGACAATAAAGTAGGGATGCTTTTGCTACTTGCACTGTTTTCATATGTAGGATTGTTAATCATTTCATAAACCCAATACAAAATAGATTTTTTTAGTATTTTTCTAACACCTTCATTAATTTCAATAATTTGAGGTTCTTAAAAAATATGAGCTTCTCTTAGTTGAAGAGGTCGTATGAGTCTTCTAAAGAAGGAAGAAGTCAAGTCCATGTTAGACCTGAAATTAAGCTATAGTAAACCTATAAAGAAAATGCCTTGGACGTATTAGGGAGAAAGATAGGTCTGATAGTAAGATTTTACAGAACAGACATCTAAATTGGGACCCATAATATTAACAGAATTTAGAGGCAGCAGAGCATTGACGGCTTGAGGGGATGGTCTAGGCCAAGCTCTCAGGTCAGCGATCCTGCTGTCCCATCATGTCCTTCATAGATGTGGTGCTGATGTGAGCTGTGCCCTGGCCACATTTATCTCTATTCTCTGATTTCTCTGTGTTCATTCACTGCTGCCCTGCTTCACATGGATCTGGCACAAGTCCATGTCTTTTGTGAATCATTTTCTACTAATTCCAGCATTTGACCTTTTTACAAAATCTAGCATGTGCTATTTCTACATCTCATTTTGGCACCAGTCCTGTGTTGTAGGAGCCTTAAATTTGGGCACAGAACCCTGCTTTTTCTTTATTACCACTCCTTCTCTTAGTACATTTAATCTGTAAAACTGAATTTTATTTGTAGGAGTTAACAATGGAACTGGAAGAGAAACAAGATGTGTTTCGGTCTCTACAAGACACAGCAGAACTGCTATCACTTGAAAACCACCCAGCCAAACAGACAGTAGAGGTGTGTAACTCACAAATGTGTGAAAATCAAATGCTCAGAAGTTATTATCATAAAAATATTGAAATTGGGCTAGAATATAGCTCTGTGGTGACATGCCTGTCTGGCAAGTGCAAAGTTCTGAGTTTGATCCCTAATACTGCCAAAAAAAAAATCACAGAGAGGGCTAAGGATTCAACTTAGTGATGATGTGCCTGCCTGCCAAGTGTAAGGTCCTGAGTTTGAGCCCCAGTACACACACAAAAAAGTTCAAATTGGAAGCTTTGCCTTGTTGAAATATCTTGAGCAGTGATGATGAGCTCATGGTATGTTTGCTATTTTTCTTTTTAAGACAAAAAGAAATGTTAATGTATGAGTTGGTTTTCCCAGCCTAAAACCTCAATGTTCGGGTTTGATTGTGGTATTAGCACTTTTTAATAAGTAAGTGGGTTTTGGATTACACTGCAGGCACTTGTCTCTAAAAGGTTTACCATCACTGGTTTAGAGGAAGTGTTCAGGGGTCATTTGTCTTGCATCTCCCTATTCTGTAATCTTCAGATACTTATAAACAGTTTTGATAGTCCAAGAAGAATATTGGAGAAACAGTATAATGTTAACCTTTTAGGGGGGAAAGTGACTTGGATTATATTCCTTCATATATCTGACTCTCACACTTGTCCTGCGTCTAGTTTGAATAATGCTTTTTCCAAGGAAGGGAAAAAGAGGAATCCAGAAAGGATTTATTTATGCTTAGCTTTTGCTGGCCCACTGATTTAGTTGCTACCGAGTGTGAAGAGACCTTTTCTGTGCCACTCTTTCTAAGAAAACTGGGTTGCACGAAACACAAGGCTTCTTCTCATAGGAAGCATTGGGCAGATGCCAGTTAAGTATCTTATCTTTTCCATCATAAGCAGAATTATATGTGGAAGAAGCATCACACATACACTGTACACTGAATCTGTTCAGCTCAGACCCTGGTCTGTGTGCTTGGTTGTTGCAGGCATACAGTGCTGCTGTCCAGTCCCAGTTACAGTGGATGAAGCAGTTGTGCTTGTGTGTTGAACAGCATGTGAAGGAGAACACAGCTTACTTTCAGGTATGATGGGCTCTGTGAGAATGTGTGTGCTTACCTATGGTGAATGTGAGTTTAAATCACATCTATATCAATTGGCTTTTACTAATTATGTAAACTACCTTAAAAAAAATTTGAGTTGATTAAAACAGCATTCATTTAGTTAGCTCAGTTTGGGACTAGCTCAGCTGAGTGATTCTTTTCCATTTTGCTTGTCATATGTGTGGTTGTGGGCAGCTAGCAGACAGGCAGAGGGCTGTTGGATCCCAAAGAGCGTTACTCAGACATCTGACAGTTGGCTGGGGTGACAGGCTATAAGACCATGTTTCTCTAGAATTGCACAGCCTTCTTCACACAGTACCTGTGTCCTGCAAGCAACAAGAAAGAGCAAAACCCCATGCACAAGTACTTTTTCCACTTCAGTCATTCTTGTTGATAACTATTGGTCAAAGCAAGTCACATGGCTAAACTTGCCATGTGATCTAGATTTCACTTTCTTGCTAAGAAGAGCTGTAAAATATTAACATCTCATCCTACCCCTCAGTCCATCACACTATGAGAGAATAGAACATGCTGCTTATGTTTGAACAGGGTAGAAGAAAATATTAGATATTATCTCTGTTTTTGCTCTAATCTCTGATCACTTTGTAATCATAGCATTGAATTGAAACAGATAGCTCATTCACATTCTAGGCTTTGTGTGTCATCTTTAACATTTTATTGATATGGCTTTTTTATTTTGTTTTGTTTGTTTTCTTTGAGATAAGGTCTTACTAAGTAGTTGAACCTGGCCTTGAACTTACTATGTAGCCTACGCTTTCCTCAAGCTCTTAGCAACTTTCTTGCCTCAGCCTTCCAAGTACTGGGATTACAGATGTATTCACAACCGCACTTGTCTTTGATATAGCTTTTTTTTTTTTTTTTGGAGACTGGGTCTCTACAGTTCATGTTAGCTTTAATCTCCCAATGTAGCCCAGGCTGGCCTTAGACTCCCAAGTGCTGAGATTACAAGTTTGTGCCACCACACCTGTCTGATACAGCTTTTCAGGCATTTCGGTTTATACTGCTGTGGCCTTTGTAATGAACTATCACCAGTTCATTAGAATGTATTTAGTAGAATTTGCTCAGGTCAACACAGTAAGATTCTTTCTCAGTTAAAACTGGATTTTCTGAGATGTTGAGCATAAGCCCTTCCCTTTGTGTCCCCACAGTTCTTCAGTGATGCCCGAGACCTGGAGTCATTCTTAAAGAACCTCCAAGATTCCATCAAACGAAAATACTCCTGTGACTACAATACCAGCTTGTCCCGCCTTGAGGACCTGCTCCAGGACTCCATGGTGGGTGTTGCCTCAGTGGGGATAGTTACTTCCAAGAAACAGTAAGCCTGTCAGCTGCTGCTGTTTATATCCTTGAAGGTGCCAGGGCAGCGAGTCATTCTTACAGTAAAGTCTGGCTCACCTTCAAACAGAGTTTAATCAGTTGTGTTCTTCTCTTTTTTGTTCTCCTTTCCTTAAAGACCTTTTAACAGTATTCCTCTGGGTATGTTACCAGTCATCTCCCCTGAGCCACTTGGTGCTCATCATACTTTCTTTGTGTCTTTCCTATTTTAATACAGTAGTTGGAGCCAAGGATGAGATTTAGAGCATGAAAAACAGTTGACAGAGATTAACTAGTATCAGTTTGTTTTACTCTCTCATGCAAAAGAGAATTCTAAAAATTAAAAACAACCTGAATCCAATTTTTCCTTTTTGGTTATTTTATTTTGGTGATTATGAGATATTAGAAATCTGATTTTAATTAAAGCCAACATTAAAATCTTATTTAAAGGTAGTACCGTATTTATCCAGTTTGTTTATGTAGAATATTAACTCTTTAAAAAGTTTTTACTTCTAGTATTTAATCTAAATCAATTTTATATGCATTTTCTCCAATGAGTTATTCCTTGAGGAGTGTTGGTTATAAAATCAGTAACGCAACTACTGCCTTTACTGAATGTATTCATGGAGTTGGCAAGACAGGGTCTAGCTCTACCTTAGATTAAGATAAAAATGTGTTTGGAATAGGGAAATTACTTTTCCAGTGTGAGAAACTAGAGAATTCTCACATTTCAATATAAATTTCTGACTAGAACCAGAATAATAACCCAATACACTTTGTTTTTGTTTAATTTTTAAAATTATTTATTTTTTTGCAGTGCTGGGGATTAAACCTAGTGCCTTGGACATGCTAGGCAAGTGCTCTGCCGCTAAGTGAGACACTTCCCCATTTAAGCACTCAAGTAGAATAAACCTGTGGATGGGTTTATATTCATTGCTTCGCTTGTACATATAGAATATCAATTAATTTGGGATTAAGGATAAAAGCCTGAATTGTCAGTTGTTGTCTTTTAAATGTCTCTCTCAGAGGTACTGCAAGTAGATAGGAGGAATATAATCCTTGGCTGTTATCTCTTCCTTCCCACAGAGTACTTCCTGTCATAGGGTAACTCTCTGCAATTGTCATATCTTCTCTTCTCGAGGGTCGCTGCTCTGTTCCCTCCTCTCCAGGTCAGGGCATCGGGTTGGCGGCGTCATCGGGGCGTGAAGTCACCTGGGTCTGCTCCTCAGCTTGTCCTCAGCTTGTCCGTCAGGTTCGGGAGCATCTGTCCTGGCTTCTGGTTCTTTTTAGAACTTTACCTCGCTAAGCACTTGGTCTCTGGAGCTTGAGATGTTTGGCTGTGGGTTAGACAGAAACTGACATCTTTATTATAAGGAAACTGCAATGGGTAGACCAGCTCTCAAATATGGAAGTGTGGCTGTCTTCTCTGATGTATTCCATTCCTCTTTCTTAACTAATAAGTTAAAGTTGTATTTCTTCCAATCATGCTCCCGGGGACAGGCACAGGTAGTTTGTTTAAGCATTTCTTTTTCTTTACTTGCATATTCTTAATTCTTTAATGGCATTTCTTAACATTATTAACTCTTTACTCTCATCACATCTGCGTCCATCCTAAGAAAACCCTCTTTTAGGAATTGTTATGCTTGACAATGGGAGTGAAATATCTTATTTAATAGATAAAGGCTATCATTTACTCTCTAATGAAATTTGGTAGTAGATTACTACCAGTTTTACTGACCAAGAAGTTCATTAGGTTTTAAGATAATTGGGTTTGCAGAGATTTGACAAGTTTCAGCTTTGCATGTTACTTCATTCAAACCAATCAGATTTACATGAGCACAGCATGGCAAGGTTCTAAAGGTAAACCTTAAATTGTTTATCGTGATGGCCTTCACTGTTTGCCTGCACCAAATGCCTTAGCATTTGTTTGTGAGCTGTTGGTTGAAGGGCTGAGATCTTTCTCTAGAAAGCTTAACTCAGTTTAAGAAAGTTAAATATCTACAGTAGCACTTGGGAGATGGAATTCTTTTTAAAATGTTAAAACGCTTAACTTTAGCTTCTCCTAAGTGGAAAGGGAAGGATTCTGATTTCTACCAGTGAGAAATAATAATAATAGTATAGAATGTTATTATTATATTGTTTTTAACTTCTATGTTCTCTGAACTATATTTGGAGAAATCTTATTATCTATGTAGCTATGTTTGACAACTACAAGTTTGTCTTTGTTTTGTTTTTGCATGTGGCTTTATGGGTCATTAAAATGGGCACAGGGAGAATTCCACAAATTTAGAGTTCTAAAGCACTTGGTAGAAAACAGAAATATTCTCTCCTTTTTTTCTTTATTCTTGTCTAAATCTTTAAGAGAGCTCCGTGAAGGATCCCTCCTTAACTGAGAAATGATATTCTCTGAGGGAGTGGAGCACTGAGTTTTCATTGTTGACTTGCTCTCCCCTGAGTATGCATAGTGCCATTAATGTCTTTTTATTCTTCTTCTAATTTTGTAGGATGAAAAGGAGCAGCTTATACAGTCCAAGAGTTCTGTTGCCAGTCTTGTTGGGCGATCAAAAGCCATCATTCAGCTAAAGCCACGCAGTCCAGACCATGTGCTAAAGAGCACCATTTCTGTGAAGGCCATCTGTGACTATCGGCAGATAGAGGTGAGAAGTTTTTCCTCTTGAGGGAAGAAGAGGGAAGGAAAGTCTTCAGGAAGGGTTATAAAAATAGGAAAAGATCAAATTGTAGACATTTGAAATTTAACAATGTTAGATCCCTTCTATCATTAAAAAAAAGAGTTCACCTCTGTAGTCTTGGCCTACTTTCTGCCTCAGTCATTGATACCATCATCCCCCAGTTACCAGGTTGACAAAAGTGGGACCTGGTGACACTTGGGAGACATTCTTATCTTCTTTTCCCTTCTCATCCCCACAATTAGTAGGACCACCTTATGATACTCAATAATATTACCTTATAAATGTCCTTTAAATGTACTTTTTGTTTCTACTGCTATTACTCTAAGTTACATCACAAGTTTCTTTCACTTGGCTTATTTTGTCAGCCTCCTCATTTTTTTTTTAACATTCTTATCCTACCATTAGCGTATTTTTAAAAAAATTTATGTTATTCTGCTTAAGTCATACAATTTCTTATTGCTTGTGGGAGAAAGTCCTAACCTTCCCAATGTAGTCCTGAGATCCAGAATATCGTCTTTACCTCCCTAACCAAGACTCAGTCATGTCATTTGCAGCATTGCCTGGCGAATAGCATTTGTCAGATAGTATCAGCAGAGTATGTGGAATCTACATTCCAGAGTGCATACTATTATCGTTTTTATTTCCAGTGCATACTTTGCAGACACAATAGCAGCCACTCCACAAAAATTTGTATAGAGGGCCAGGGATTTAGCTCAGTGGTTCCGGCGCCTATCATGCCAAGCGCAAGGGCAGGGGTTCGATTCCCTGGCAACCATATACAATACTGAGTGTGGAAACTCATGCCCAGCAGCAATCATCAGCACCACATACCACAGTGCCGGGTGTGGTGGCTCACGCCTGTAATCCCAGCGCTCAGGAGGCAGAGGCAGGAAGATTGCTGTGATGTGAGTTTGAGGCTGAGCTCAGGGCCAGCCTGAACTACAAAGCAAGACCCTGTCTCCAAAAAAAAAAAAATTTTGTATAGAAACCGGCCTGGCTGAGGCAGGATTGTCACAAGTTTGAGTCCAGCCTGGGCTACATAGTGAGTTCAGTGTCAGCCTGAACTACAACCCAAAAGAAACACAAAAAAATTATATACAAAACAATAAGTAAATAAATGAAAACAAGTGAGACTGCATACATAAATTGCTGAGTCCAAAATGCTGTGATTTTTTTTCTATACTTAAGACTCATATCTTGATTTCTGCTATTATGTATGAATAGAGTCTTATCTTCCCTTTTCTTTTCTTTCCTTTTTTTTTTTTTTCCGTTTTTTTGCAGTACCAGGGATCAAACTAAGGACTGTGCCAGGCAGGCATGGCACCACTGTGCTAAATCCCTGCTCCCAATATTGTGATTATTTATGTCCCTTAATTTTATTCTTGATAGTTTTTAGTATAGAGATCTCTTCTGAGGATTTTTTGGGTTTTTTTGTTTGTTTAGTTTGTTGGATGGGTGTTTTGTTTTGCTTTTGTTTTGAGACAGGGTCTTGTTAATGTAGTTCAGGCTGGCTTTGAACTCATAGGGATTCTTCCTGCCTCAGCCTCTCAAGTGCTGGGATTACAGGCATGTGCCACTACTGGTTCTTGAGGTATTTTATAATCTCCTTATAATGCATATGTTATTTCACATGTAACAGGAAATTTTTTTTTTTTTTTTTTGAGACAGAGTCTTGCTTTGTAGTTCAGTCTGGCCCTGGGCTCCGCCTGGAATCCACAGCAATCTCCTGTTTCTGCCTCCCAAGTGTTGGGATTACAGGCATGAACCACCATGCCTGGTACTGTGGTATGTGGTTCCGATTGCTGGTGGGCATGGGTCATCTCACCCGGTATTGTTGTATGTGGTTACCAGTTCGAACCCTGGCCCTTGTGCTTGCGAGACAGGTGCCAGAACCACTGAAGTAAATCCCTGGCTCAACAGGAATTTGATAAACACTTGTTTCCTTGATTTATTTGATATATTGTGTATTTATAAAATCAGGAACTCTCACTAAAATGATGCAGATCTTTTCTTAAACAGATTTGTTTTTCCTTAACAATTTCATAGCCTTGGGATCAGGTATGCTGGTAATAAGTTGTTGGCTTCTCATAACGTTGTCCCTTCAGATCACTGTCTGCAAGAATGATGAGTGTGTGCTGGAGGATAACTCTCAGCGGACCAAATGGAAGGTGATCAGCCCCACAGGGAATGAAGCAATGGTGCCATCAGTCTGTTTCCTCATCCCTGCACCCAATAAGGATGCCATTGAAATGGCCAGCAGGTAACTGCTCAGCCAAGTGCTTCCGCCTCTGCTGCTTGTCTTGGGCGAGCTTAGGAATGATGGTCTCCCTGACAGAGTAAAGAAAATTGTAAAGTTTCTCCTGGGAAGTCCTCCTGTAAGGGAAATCCACCGCTTAGTTGCCAGCCACAGTAGCTCTTAAATAAATCAATGATAATTCTTTTTAGAAGAATTCTTAGTTATAAACAGCTTACTCTCAATGGGTTGATTTTTGTAGCGACAGCTGCTTTACTTTATATTAGTTTATGTTAACATTGTAGAAAATTGAGTCTTACTGCAAAGCCCATTATAATGAAAACTAGCCAGGTGTAGGGGGTGTGTGCCTGTGGTCCTAGCTATTCAGAAGGCTAGGGCAGGAGGATCCCTGGAACCTGGGAATTTGAGATCAGTCTGGACAACACAGCAAAATCTGCTCTCGTGAAAGAGAGGAGGAGGAGGGAAGGAAGAGAAAATGAGCAGCCGCCCCCCACCCCCAGCAGTTCTACCTGGCGTGGCAGCTGTTTTCAGTTTTGTTAGCATCTTTTTCTGGGCTTTAACTCCAAATTTCTAAAGCATTTAATGTTTTTTCCTGATACTTTCTGACATTTTTCAGCTTTGGAAATGTCTTACTATAGAAAATTAACATTTAGCTTTCTATATATTACACACTGCTCCTTTTCTTCTCTTCTGAATGGAGTTATATAGAAATTGTTTTAATATTGATTATTCAATTTGTTATTACGTTGCAGCGGAGGTGCATAGCACTGCAGGGCATCCTTGTGAACCAGTCATGCCTCACCTCTCTGACCTCATCTTCTGGCACATTTCCTGTATTCTTGCTATTTTTCCTATTTTAAAAACACAGCAAGGATATTCTTACGTTAGGATTTTTGCATACTTTCTGCTTCATTCAAGTGATCTGTAATCTAGACCTATTCCTGGTATATTGTAGGAACTCAATAAATGGCTGTTGAATTAAAGAGTGAATGAGGAGGTGTTCAAACATATATAAATTAATTGCTTTATTAATTTCTTATATTTGTTCTCTTAGAGTAGGTAATTGTTTTGCTCTTTTGGTTTGCTTGTTTACTTACATATTACGGGTTTATCTCCAGATTCTCCCCCCTAAAACTACAAAAATCTCTTCAAATATGGTCAAACACTGGGTAATTTTCATTTTTATCTTCTCTTGGGCCTCTCTCTGTATTGGCCTATTCTGTCTTACTTTCTTGGTCCACATCTGATCCATAGCCCCAATTCAGTGTGGCCTATGGCTTTTCACATCCTGTCCTGGGGATTCACCTCATTCCTTTTCTGTGTTGGAACCACAAACTCCAAGTCTTAACTGATTTGCTGTCTTAATTTAGTGGACTACACTCATTGGAGCACACCTAAAAAGACTACGTGGGAGGTACGTTTTTTAATTTTTTTGAGACCTCTCATATCTGAAGCTTTATTCTTTCTTTACAATTATTGACCAGATACATTATTTTTTTAAAAATTATTTTCATTATAAACTTCAAAGGCATTGCTTTATTGTTTCCTAGTTTCCAAAGTTTCCGTTCAGATATACACTGACATTTTTATTCTTCATCCCTGCCCCCTTTGAAAGGATCGCATAACAGTAAGATTCACTTTGTATGGTGAGCAGAATTGCTAGTTTTCATAGACAGTTAGAATTGTGTATATACTACTCAGTGCAGAGTAATTTGATATTTCTACTTTTTGAATGAAATCTTTAGTTTTCTGGAAAAAATTCTTTACATTTATTGGGCTCTTGAACATAAACTGGAACCTCCTCTTTCAAATATTGGAAAATCTTTCTAGAATTATTTTTTGAATTGTTTCAGTTACTATGGATTTACGTTGTCATATTTTCCCTGTCCTTGCTTTCAAGAATTCCTATTTTTTTCAAGTGTTGGACTTGATGCACTAATTCTGTATTATACGCCTACTTTCTGTTTTTTATTTGTGTTCTTAGTCTTATTTTGAGGTTTTCTGAACCTTTTATTTCAATGTTAGTAAAATTTCAGGGATTTTCTTTTTTTTAAAGAATGGGAAGATCTCATTTAAATGATGTCCTGCTTCTAGTTTACCATCCTATTCCTTATACCTCACATCTTCTTCTCAACCTCAGTAAACTCAGGTAACTTAGCATGTGTGAGTGTATTTGGGTCTCTGCAGTCTTCCAGATACTGGATTAAATTAGGCCTAGGCTGCTTAAGAAAACATCTTCTCAAGCCCAGCATGCTGCAGTGTCCTTTGGAATATCAAGTGAACTTCTTAAATTGCTATTAACTTCTCAACATTTTAGCATTTTTGTAAGTTTATAGAACATAACAAACCACTTTATAAACATTAGTATTATCGTTTTCTACAATTCCAAGTGGGATTGCTTTATCTGCATTTTTCTTTCTGTGGTGCTTCTTTTTTATATTTAATTATTATTACTATTTTTTTTTTTTAAGCCAGGTTCTAGCTATATAGTCCAGGCTGGCTTGAAACCCACAATGATACTTCTCCCTCATCCTCCCAAGTGCTAGAATGATGGATGTGTGCCATTATGCCAGGCTCAAAAATGTATTTTCAATGAATAATTAAAAATAAAAATTATACATATTAACGGGGTATCATGTTTTATAAATATTTTCTTAGTACATGTTAATTTATATGATGATGGGGGTTTCCTTTGAACTTTGGTACCTGCATTTAACATATGTTAATGAATTTTAATCCCATACTCCTTTCTGTCGTCTTGTAATCATATTACATTCAGGTAACATATTCAAGGTTATTAAATATATGTGAACATGGTATACATAATACTGTAGCAAATCCAAGTTACAGATCTCAGTTAATTTATAAAATTCCTGTGTTATTTCCTTTCCTTAACTGTTAACTCAGTTCTTCCAAAAGCAACCACATTTTTCTATAGAAGGCCTCTGTAGTTGAACTCAAGTCTTACAAAAGCAATAGCCAGGTTCACTGTTGTTTTTAGGGTGGAACAATCTTATCAGAAGGTGATGACCCTTTGGCACCAGCTACATGTTAACACTAAAAGTCTTATCTCCTGGAACTACCTGCGGAAAGACCTTGACCTTGTGCAGACCTGGAACCTAGAAAAGGTAATTGTGAAAATGTTACCTTAGATTTGCATCTTATCGGGAAAGTTTTCAAAAGAAGGTTTTCTCTTCACTGTGAGACTTCTTCCCAACCAAAGGACATGAATCAGTTTCAGGTTTAGGGATCTGAGAATCTCAGAACTAGAATTAGCAGCTTAAGGAGTTAAGAATAGTCTTGATGAAAATAAATAACATCTTTGGCAAAGGAAGAGGTGGCAGGTTTCTTTTCACTGACAGACATCTTTACATAAAATTGTAGTAGGTAAATAACAGTGGACTAAAAATTACTAAGTATCACATCCACTAAGGCACAAAATGTGTTTTTGGAGTGCTAGTAATGTGTTTTTTGATCTGAATACTAATTAATGTATTTATTTAGTTTGTGAAAGTCAAAGTGTTTACAATTATGATTTCTGCACCATTTTGTATGTGTTGGACTTTTATTAGAGAGGAAGAAAGAGTTGTGTTCCCATTTTGTTGAAGTTTGTTTTGCCTTATTCCATCTAGCTTCGATCTTCAGCATCAGGGGAATGCCACCAGGTGATGAAAAACCTCCAGGCCCATTATGAAGACTTTCTGCAGGACAGTCATGACTCTGCGCTCTTCTCAGTGTCTGATCGCCTGCGCTTAGAAGAGGAGGTGGAAACTTGTAAAGCCCACTTCCAGCACCTGCTGAAGTCCATGGAGAATGGTGTGTACACTAGGACAAGGGAGGGGGAACGATGGAACAAGAGCCCAGAGGGGTGGTGCTAGATCCTTCATACACACTGCAAGTTAATATTACCGTGATATAGAAAAAATCTTCTAAAGAAAGATTCTCAAATTGTGGAAGCTGGTATAATTTGGTTGTTATTGCTAACTAACCTGTCACATTTTCTTATGTGTTTGCATCCTTAAAAGACAATATAAAATGCACAGACTATAGGATCAGGCAATTTCTGTCAGAGATGAGACCTTGCATTCATCAGAGGAATATCTGACCTGGTGGAGTTACTGTCTGAGGGGCTCTGTTGTCCTTAGCTTTGTTGACTGCTGATGTGGAGCTTAGTGGTCCTCTGTGTTTGTATGTTCACAGAGGACAAAGAGGAGACTGCAGCTAAGATATACATATCAGAGCTGAAGAATATCCGGCTACGCCTGGAGGAGTGTGAACAGAGGCTAGTCAAACGAATTCAGTCTCCCACCAGCTCTAAAACTGACAAAGATGCCCGGCAGGACATTGCATTAAAGATTGCAGAGCAAGAGGTAAGCCCCAGGAGAAAGGTCAGTGCTGGTAGCACAGTCAGTGTTTTCACATTAATTGGATGGCAAAAGAGTCTGGACCTTCAGAAATGAGGCAATAGGTCCAAGAGAGTACTACCCAGGAATTCTTCCTTGCAGCTTATGCATACTTTTTACCTGAGGAGAAGCATGTTTGCAGCCTCAAGTGTCTTGCTGAATTGATTAGTTTCCTGTAGACTTAAAAAGTGGACTGGTGAATTGTTCTAAGCACTGCATTTGATCTATGTATTTTATGAGTACTTAGTAGAGATGCTTCTATCCCTTATGTCCCTATGTTACTTTCTATGATTGATAGGCAAAGCATGGTGACCTAAGGAGAGACTGAGATTCTAGTGTGGGCTCTAATGCACACAGTGTCTGTTACTTTGAACAGACTAACTCATTCTTAGTCTTCTGTTTTATAAAATGAAGACAGTAATGCATAAGTCACAGAATTGTGTAGAAATTTAAATGAGTACATATAGTGTGAGCTTCCAAGAAAAGTAAAATGCTATAAAATATAGTGATCTTGAAATAAAAGTAACAAATATCCTTTATTAGGTCCTCTGTGCCATGCAAGTCAAAGTCCTGAGTTTTGCTCTGTAGTATAATAAAAGAAAAATAAAAGGTTACAGACTAATTTAGTGGCTTCAGTATACAGTATGTCATAAACTAGTAACTAGTATATTTTTTAACACTCCTGTGAACATTACCTAAGGTATTCAGAGTGTTTTAATAGAACAGTTGTGCTTCAGATGGTGTGAGACAGCTCTATGAAGA
>PVIR01021875.1:0-28919 GCA_004026965.1 Petromus typicus
GAACTCTGGAAAAGCCTCTGAGAATTTCATACTGAGTTACCAGAGGCTTTGTACCTCATCATCATTTGTCATGTCCACTTTTCAGCTCTGCTAGATCTGCTGGATCTGAGTGTGAGTTATCAAGAATGCTTCCACACAGTGTATATTTTCTGCCAAATCTTCTTATAATGTTAGGACTGATCAATACTTAGAGTATACATGGGGGCCGGGGAGTTAGCTCAGTGGTTCCGGCGCCTGTCTCGCAAGCGCAAGGACCCGGGTTCGATTCCCCGGTAACCACATAACAATACTGGGTGTGGAGACTCACCCCAGCAGCAACCAATACCACATACCACAGTGCTGGGCGTGGTGGCTCACGCCTGTCATCCCAGCACTCGGGAGGCAGAGGCAGGAGGATTGTGATGTGAGTTTGAGGCTGAGCTGAGGGCCGGCCAGCCTGAACCACAAAGCGAGACCCTGTCTCCAAAAACCTAAAAAAAAAAAAAAATACTTAGAGTATACAGAGTCTTCTAATCATGGACTGGAAATATTCTTCCAAGTATGGCATATTCTGTTTGTAAGCTCCAATACTCCCATGATAGTCTCTCTTTCATAGTTCTAGGTGTTGAAAGTTCAGCTGTCTATCAAGCTTTTCACATCATTCAGGTCCTTGGTACTCCATGTTTGAAAATACCTGACTCCTAAGCTTGACATATGTAATGTGCTGACACATTCCAAAATTCTTTAGCTATTTCTACAAGTGCAATTAGACCCAAGTCTTGTCTTTCCACAGAGTTTTCTGTAAATATCCCACAGAAGCCCTGTGCTTCAAAATAGGGAATGTTCTGACGTGTGATGGGTGTAGACTTACATTTTCATCAAAATTTAATAGACTATTTCAATGGTCTTGTATTTCCAAGAAATCTATGACTGTATGACATAGGCCCAAAGAAAGACTCAAAAAGAATTAAAGAAAGCAATAAGGATCCATGATGGCCACTGATAAGCAACTGTCAAAGGCTTTGATCAGTTGAACTCATTGATTTTTATTGGTTATCAAGTTGGAGTAAAGGAGAACCGTGTATGAGGACATACAGTTGTGCAGTAGCTATGGATACTCTACAGCTAAGGCTTGTAAAGGAAAAGACAAAGGATTCCTGAATTAGGAAGAGAACAGGAAATATATAAAGTTTCAATTAGAACCTTGACCTTTTGTTAAGAAGGTTTTCATGTTGGGAATGGAATTTGGCTGGGGATTACTCCAACTTCAGGCTCACATTGAACCCACAGCTCCACAGGCCATTTCTCTGGTCTCTGCTCTGGTTAAGGGCAGGTCATGTCAACCTCTGCACAACCACGTGCTTCTAAGGTGCTTCTACGAGTCGTGTGAGCTTCGGTCAGACTTATTTCTTAAAATGAGCCAGTTGATTATCTCTTTACAGCCTGTTCTGCTCACAGCCTGCTCTGGGCATAATCCATAAGGTAGTCCCCTACAGTATTTTTTTTTTTTTTTTTTTGAGACAGGGTCTCACTTTGTGGTTCAGGCTGGCCCTGAGCTCAGCCTCAAACTCACATCACAGCAATCCTCCTGCCTCTGCCTCCCAAGTGCTGGGATTACAGGCGTGAGCCACCATGCCCGGCACTGTGGTATGTGGTACTGGTTGCTGCTGGGAGTGAATCTCCACGCCCAGTATTGTATGTGGTTATAGGGGATCGAATCCGGGTCCTTGTGCTTGCAAGACAGTCACCGGAACCACTGAGCTAACTCCCCGGCCCCCCTACAGTATTTCTTACAGTCCCCTAAAGTATCTTTTGTATTACTTCCCACCATGCTGCTCCAGTACCATGACTACTTCATAAAATGCTCTTGAGCTCTCTGTACACTATCCCAATAGACCTGCTAGGAATCTTGGTAATTAAAATGATACTGTCATCAGACCAGCTTATTCTATTGTCTTCAGCAGTAGGGATAACACTGAATGTGTGTAAGACTCAGCTCTGCATTGCCTTTGTGTGTATGTGCATTTTAAGGGATGTAGCAGGGTCCTCATTTTTTGAGTAAGGGTTTCCCTTTAAACTGAAACTGGCAACACCAGCTTTCTGAAAATAGTTTATTTGGAAGTTATCCCATATGCCTGAGTAAAATGTGAAGGCCCTAAAGGGAGAAACCAAGAAAGCCAATAAAAGGTAAGATTATTAAATCGACCACTGCTACTCACTACTGGTAGTTTTAGGAGCCTTATACAACAGCTTATAGAACTGTTTCACAAGGAAACAAAAATAAAAACTGTTCACTTTGGGGTCTAATACAGAATATGTTCAGGGTAGTTTTTCACAAGATGCATTAATATTAATTCCTTGACTTCTGAATTACTCATGCCTGTGAAAGAAATGTTTCCTCGGATACACAGGAGCTCCAGTGTAACAGCAAGGGCTGAGGATTTCAGGCTGCCCTGGTGTGAACAGAGTCCAAGTTAAGAAAGAAACAGCTGGGCTACAGGAGCAGCCTCAGGGTCTGAGGACACATGAGGAGTGACGAGTATGTCATCTTACCCTCTCGATTCTCTGTTTTATTATTTGAAGGATAGAAAAGAAATGCTAGTAGCAGTGACTTTGCCTTTTGAATCCTGCCCCCTTTTCTATCCATCATGTGGTTAAAATTTGCATTTATTTTCCTTTTACTCATTTTATTTAAATGGAAATAGTAATATTTACCACAAAATCTGTTGATGAGTTCAGGCATTTGAACAGTTATGTGAGAAAATTTTAAAAATTAATATGCATGTAATATGATAAATACATAAACCTTTCAAGCTAGCGCACTGTTTTCCTTCTACTATATGTAGCCTTCGTGAATCTAATTCAGTACAGTTGATGTGCATAGGTTTGAAATGACTCTAACTGTCCTTCTTTCTCCTTTTTTATATTGCTTCAGAGACCCAATCATTCTTTCTTGTACATACTTGTGTCTGCAGAAATTGTTACATCTGTGCCATTATGTCACATGTATACCACTGCCAAAGAGTTGTCTTCTACCTTCATCACAACCCCTTCCAGTTGGGGAAACAGTCTTAATAGTTTCACTTCATACACACAATGGTCATGGAGATCAGAAAAATAGCATGTATACAGTCAAATTGTACATTCAATATACAATGAGGATAATAATTATATTTACTGCTATTCAAAGAAGCCAGGATTATGAAAATTATTACATACCAGTTTAGAGCAGCTGTGGAATCAACTGTAAATGTACAAAGAAGGAAAACTTATGTTAATACTTCTACAACTTAGTTTCCTTGTTGACATGAGGGGAGATGAAAATGAAATAACTTCACCAGATGATCTCCGGGATGAATTTCTCATCTAGCATTCTTCAATGGTAAGCAAATCTTGCCACTTTCTGATGTTGACCTTGATTAATAAACTAGTCATTTCGTGCTGACCGGGAAGGTGTGGTAAATGCACTTTTCGACAGAAACGTGAGAAACTCACTCTGATTATTTCAAGCTAGAGATAGACAGGGGAAGAATGTACTTCAGCATATTACTTCTCCCACAAGGAGCGCACCAATGGGAAGCAGAGCTTGGCCTCATCGGGGACGGAGATAAAGATCTGAGATCGGAATACGAGGCTGGCTGCTCCGTTCTGAGCCTCACGGTCTCCTTGCTCAGACTGGCTGTGCACGTGGACTTTGTCCTCTTCCCACATACTGGGTGCGGAGGGCGTTTCCTGCTGCAATGTGCCCATGGCCAACCGTCCACTTCCACCCAGTTTTGCCATGCTTAAATCAACAGAGACAAACTGGAATGATTGTGTCAACCCCAAACACTTGGAAATAAGTTTGGGACCGGCCTAATCTCACTGGGTGTCTAGACAATTCACCGAAGCAGGAGAGACACACAGCACCGTGCAGATGGACTGCCAGGGGGCACAGGAGTGCAGGTACAGGAGATTTGCATTCAAAGTGTGGGACTGATAAGTGTTTCAAAACAAATCCACTGCAGAGGAAAGTGGTGAGATCATTTCAAGAGTTAAATGCTATTATTGTTAAGATTCACACAGTGTTTTCCAAACTTCTCTACATTAGAGGGAACCCAATGTGATATATGATACTGTTTGGATTTATGAAAGTAATAATTAAATATTCTAAATAGAGTTTTCTGTACATAAACCATGAATTATGGGACCATATTTGTTCAATTCATCTACAGAAGAAATAACTCATACAAAAATCATTCCAACTCCCTGTAGACTTGTGCACTAGACAGTTTTAAAACCTTAATATTTCTGACTAATTAAATGTCTCTTTGATATAGCCAACAATAGTCATGATGGTGTTAACGACCTGTGAAATCTAAGCGGCTTCCATGTTCTAGGAGCACAAAATGAGTGATAAAATCATAAAATAAAGACTCCGGTCCCCTTTTTACATTTAGTGTTTACTTCAGCCAAATTGATATATTGCAGTTATAAAGTAAATTTCTGTATTGAAACAGTAAGCTCACAGCAAAAAGAAGTTTAAGTCAGTAGATCATGAATTTACTGAAACAAGTGTGGAGAGTGGGAAGGCTAAGGCATGCCAGTGAAACAAAACATGGAGAAAAGCATGTAATTTCCAAGAAAAGTTAAAATATCATATTTAAATCACTATTAAAATATCTCACATATACATATAAGTGCATATCAGTCATTCAGATAATTATAGGAAACAGCATTACTACTAAAATTTATGTGTGTATGTGTGTACATAAAGATATATATGCATTACATTAGATAAAGTATAAAACCATTTGGAAATACAGATTGTAGATTAAATTGAAGAAATTTTCTCCCTTCTTTTTCTAAGCTGCTAACTATTGGTTATTAATTTTTATTCCTCAAGAAAAGGGAAAATTAATTGATAAGTCACCCATATATCAATACAATTTTTTTGAGACAGGGTCTCACTTTTATAGTTCAGGCTAGCCCTTAACTCACCATGTAGCCCAGGCCAACCTTGAACTCACAGCAATCCTCCTGCTTCTGCCTCCTGAGTAGTAGGATTACAGATGTGAGCCACCATGCCTGGCACTGTGGTGTGTGGTGCTGATTGCTGATGGGCGTGAGTCACCATGCCTAGCATTGTGGTATGTGATTACTGGGGATCAAACTCAGGACCCTGTGCTTGCAAGGCAAATGCTGGAACCATTAAGCTAAATCTCCGGCCCAATATAAATTTTTTTTCCAGCATGGGGGATCCAACTCAGGACCTTGTGCTTTCTAAGCAGGCATGGCACTACTGAACTAAATTCCCAGCCTGGAAATATTAAAATAAAACAAAAGGAAACATTTCAAAATTTGGCAAATATTTGAGAGAGATAAGAAAAATGAAGAATATCATTTTTAGAGTAAGAGAAGTTCTTATCAATTTTTGACTTTTTTGAGATTAAAAAATTATACATAAAATGACCTTCACTAGAGATTACACATAAAGTCATAACTTCTTACTTCTTGTTGCAGGGCAAGCATCTCTGTGGTCCTGCTTTTCTCTCTAGAGGAAGACATAGCTGGTGATCAGTAGATATGCCATAAGCCATTCTTTTTGACTGCCTTATTTGACAGATACATGGAATAGAGTGAAGAAGCAAACATTTGTCACTCCAGAATTTCAGTGAAGTTCTCAAGGTCAAGGATAATGAAAGTCTCCATCCCCATACACGGGAAAGAAATGTTTCAATATGGAAGCATCTTGTGAGGGGACAATAAAAGGGAACATACAAACCACACAAGGAGTCTCTATACATACATCACTCTATGCTGGAGAAAATGAGCAAATCAAGAGAGGAGAAACATAATTTGAGATCCCACAAATGTTCTGATAGCTTTTGTCTGCTTTGGCTATGAAAATCACTGCATCTCTTGTGATTCAACAGGGTATCATTTAAGGAGCAGTCATAGCGATTCTGATGTTGACAAGAAAGAGATGTCTCAGAATCTCATTCACTGTTGAATGTTATGAGAAACATTGGAGCTTCTCTCATGCATGATGAAGCTATTGGAATGGAGAGAAGAATTAAGCTTACTTAGTAATTTGTATCGATTTAACTGTAAACCGTTGTTTAATAGCTTTGATGCTCACACTGTAATGGTTTCATTTTCATTTTGATGCTCTGACTTGGAATTTCATTTTGTTTCCACAATTTAGAGATAAATCTTGAGTTACACTAGTTCCTCTCACTAAGTCTTGCTTCCACCATGAGGTTATTTAGTGACCTTTCTGCTTTCTGAGGCCAATTAGTAGCTATCAAAAGTTTTGACTTACCTGATTCATCTTTTAAAAGAAGATGAAATTTACCACTACTGCTGTTGTCCTTGGTGCTGCTTGGCAAATATTTCGAATATCCACCTTTCAGTGTTATTTAGCATATGGTAAACTTTGCGAGTGGAAAGTACCAGACAGAGCAGACAGTCTAATGAACTAATTGTGACTCATGCCTGTCCGTTTTCGTTCTGGAATGCTAAGTGAAATTTTGAGATGTTTCTTGGAATAGTCCTGGTCGTCATGTTGCGACCCTGAGCAAGATCCCTCAGGCCATTTGGATTCCTTTGACTAGTATGTTTCTTAAAAGTCAGTGAAAATTCTCATTTTTTGAATTCACTTTGTTTTACTACTCTCAAACTTTAGTGTCACATAATCTTCCTCTTTCTTCTCATTTGCTGATGTCCATTTTCTACTTCAAAATCTTCATGAATCTTTCATTGACGGTGCTCTCAAATTGTGTCCATACCATAATTCCCTTTGACAAAATGTTTTGCCATAGATGGCTTTTTTTTCTAGAGAAGTTTTCTTGTTTTTTCAAATTGTTTTGTGATATATTTAAATGGCTCATAACATAAAAATAAAAGTATTAATATAATAGTGGAAAAATCATAAAAATAACTTTATACAGTGAACAGACATTTAATTTCTTGGCAAACTGCTTAACAAAGCCTGACATATAAGCACATATATACATATCTGTATATGTGAATATATGAAATGTAATTAACAAATAAGATCTTGCAACTCAATCTTACTTGAAGCCTGAAGAAAAAGTACATAATTTTTACACTAAATTCTTTTGTACTCAGATTGAGGCACATGATAATATATGATGAGGTTGTAAAGATCGAACTCTTTTTTTTTATAAAGCCATGCACATAGAATCTGTTGTAGACCTATTCTCAAGATAAATAGTAACTGGTCTTCAAGGAAGAGTCTCAGTAGCATCATTTGTCAAGTAGAGTTCTTTCTATATTAACCTGGCAATTGGAGTGGCCATCTGTTAGCTAATTGGCTTTTGCCCAAGAAATAAATAATCCTTTCACTTTTTTATGACAGGAGGCTGTTTTGGAACCAGATACCTGCCTGAATGCATATTGCTGCCCTTTCACATGACGCAGGTGTTAAGGATGTTACCTTCCTGGTGATCATGTTTTGATGACTTGGCCCTGGTGCCCTTGACAGGGCACTTCTAGGTTTTAGAGAAGACAGGAAGCAAAGTTAGCTTTTAAAAGGATTTCCATAAATTTAAATAAAAAGAAAAATAATTTAAAATTAAAATGTTTCCAAAAATAAGAAAAGGAAAAGGGGTGTCACAGTCCTTCATTTGCAGCAAATAAAACTAATCCACATATTTTAAATTTTTGTTTTTCCTATGCACAGTGACTGCACCAGAACTTTTATTGCTATTTCAGTAATTTCACATTTGTTTTTGCTTTATAAAAAGTCTTATTTTTTCAATATTTTAAATTCAGAAGCAAAATTACATTTTAAAAATGTTATTTATAATCATATTCTTAAGGCAATAATTAAAAAAAACTGTTTAAGGCTTATGGCAGATATCCTGTGGTTCAATTTGTTCTATATTTCACTTTGACTTATAAAAAGTTAAAATAAGTAAATTTTAAATCTACTTATATCCCATAAAAGATACACACACAGGCAAGCAGTGAGCTTTTCTAACAGAGAATGGCACAGTCTGGAGAGGACAGATGACCTGAAGCTCCTGTAATATCTGTTTCTAGACACAGTATGATCTAATAGGAGCCTGCATCTCTAACGTTCACTTCAGCACTACAGACTAGCTGTGCACACTTCTGAAATTTACATAAATGGAGTAGGAAAATCACATGTGCATTACCATCCTCCCTACAAAAACAAGTGTGCAAGATCCATCTGTGCTGATTAGTGAAGAGCGCTGCTCATGTTCAATGCTGAATCGGATCTACTGAGTGAATAGTCCATTATTTTACTGTAGGCAGTTGGTTATGGATATTTCAGGCTGGACTCTCGGCACAGAAGACAGTTGGGCTGGAAATGTGGATCTCCTTTGCATTTGCTGAAATCCAGGCTTCAGAAAGAGGAAGGACCGTGACCACATCCACATGCTTCTCCCAGGGATACACAGCAGTAACTGGTACTCTAGATAGAGATCAGTCACATTGGTGGGGGGCAGAATCTCCCTTCCTAGAAGCTCCTGGCTTATTCTGCATGCACTTGCTGTGTGATTTTCTTGCTCATTTGATCCCATTTAACCAATATGGCCCAGGTGATTGTATTGGTTATAGCCTTGTTGGTTGATTGTGGTTTTTGTCCTACCTCCTACCCACATTTTGATTTCCCAGTGGATCAATACTATCTTTCTCTCAGTAAATTTTCCTGTTCTTAACCTGTGTTGTTCTTACAATTCTTTTTTGATGTTAAAAAACATGAATTCAATATTTCAGGCATCTATCTGGTTGGAGTTACAATATTTGCCTTATATTATTTTCAAGTCCACATATCATATGCTCTATGTTACTAGTTGCAGTAAAGCCATGTGTTACCTTAGGTTGAGACTACTACAAATGATGATTTCTTGTATATTCTTATACATACTGTATTGAGACTACATATTATAAGTTGAATTTCTTAGCTTTGAATAATATTGGAAAAAACTTTCCAAGTTGGTTGTACCAATTAACCTCTAATGAAATATTCTGTTCCTCTCCTACTAATCCTTTTCTATTTTAGCCACTTTTTCTATGAATAAAATTATCACATCATCCTGTCCTCAAACTTTCTGATGAGCGAAAGTCAGATAATGATGATGATGATGATGATGAAGATAGATAGATAGATAGATAGATGTGTTTTGTGTATGGTAACTGTTCATTTTATCTATTGCTTTTCATGAACTTTATATATTACATATATTGAAATTATCTTCTCCAAACCAGGGTACTTTCATTCCAGCATTACTTCACAAACTGGTGATGTTGATGTAGCCCTCATTCAAAGCTAACTATGGCTTAAATAAAGTACTTCCTGTACTAAGTCATGAGGTTATAGTTTCTCATTTCATATTTTATGTCAGAGTCATTCGCAGTTATTACATTGTTTTAATTTTCTTTATGGATATCAGCTTGTTAATAGCAAGATATTTCCCCTGAATGCACAGCAGAACAGTCTTTGTCATAAATCAAGGAACTACATGCATTTAGGTCGATTTGTCTTGTCAGTGTTTAATTTCACTATCATGTCTTCCTATTCTTGACTGAAATATCTTCATGAAGTGTCAACATTACCATCAAGAGTTATTCTCATGTTCACTTCTCCAAGAAATCTGAAGTCAATATTATTGTTGCATAATAAAAGTTATAATTAAAAGTTATTTCTCATTTTATTGATCTTTTGTGATGTTTTGTCCTTTTTCTTTCTCGACAGATTTTCCCATGATGCATTGTGGCGTACCTTCTTTTCAATTCATTCTGCTGAAGTTTCAAAATTCTTTTTAGATGTAGTAATTTGTAATCATTTGTCTTCCCAGCCACTGACTTTTTGCATACTGTTTGTGCCAAAACTTCCTTCTGTCCTTTCTTCTTTTTTGTCTATGTGGGCTCCAGGTTTTCTTGTGTAGACTTCAGTTTAAATGTTTTCTAATGATCCACTTTCTTCTCCTTGGAACCTCTCTTCTTTCCCATCATTTGGTTAATACTCTGTATTATACTCTTAATTTAATCTATTGTATTTGTTAGGAAAAAATGTCCAATTGATTTTTTATAGCTTACCACTCTTATTTTTTAATTGAAATCTTTATTGGTACATTACATATACACAGCATGATTGCACTCAACAATGAGAATTTGTACCAGTGTATGACATAATTTAATTCTCATTTTTTCCCATAGCCCTACCCACCCTACCACCTCCACCCCCTATATACATAAACTTTGTTTCCTTTCTTTTTTGTTATAATCTCATTATTTTCTCCCTTCACCCTATTTTGCTTTGAGTATTTTCTATTTCATAATATATAACATGCAATTTTAGAACTCATTTACATCTTTATTTTCTCATACCAGAGAAAATATGTGATATTTACCTATCTGTGACCTATTTATTTCACTTATGAGGGTATCCTCAAGGTATGTCCATTTAAGTATAAATGATTCTAATTTATCATTTTTTATGGTAGAGTAATATCATAGTGACATATGTGCACCCACGTTTATAGCACCTTAGTTTGTGATTGCTAAATCTTGGAAACAGCCCAAATGTCCATCAACTGGAGACTGGATAAAAAAGCTGTGGTTCTTCTACAGCTTACTGCTCTTTTGAAAATTAGTCTAATATACTCTCATAGACACTTTAACTGAAACATATGTTTGAGAATGATAATAATGGGACTAGATAATGTATGTTTTTGCCTTTTATTTTTTTCTTTGTGGTGGTATTTTATTAACTGCTTTTTTATTTTTTTAACTGAATATGGCTTAGTCAATGAAAACTTGTGAGACTATAGATGATGTTGTGTGCTCCCTACGGGAGAGGACTTTACATTATTCTGGTCAGAGGGAGCTGACTACTGGCTGGGAACCCTTCATTGTCTTTGCTTTACCTGCCTGTGGCTAATTTCATTCATCAGCCCCATAACTGAGAGCCGTGGTTGTTTGCTATTGTCTAACAGCTTCAGCAGACCTTGGGATCCAATGTCATCTCCTTAGTGCTTTTGGACTGTGGATACTCCACAAACTGATCCTGAAGAAATGCATCATTTTTCCTTAAAGCACATATCAGTAAAGTGGTCACAGTTTTAATGCCTTTCAGGACTTCTGTGGTATTGCATTAAAATTTAAAAACATAAAACTTCTCTGTTGTACCCCACTTCATCAAAAAATTCAGTATTTCAAAATAAGAAGTTATATATCATAGTAGTTAAAGTTCCAGTTTCTAAATCAGTGTAGCCTGTTACAGTCTACAAAGGAGTATGCAGCCCAGCTCTCTCATTTACTAGTTGAATGGCATTTGACAAGCTCCAGCCTGTCTGTGACCCTCAATTTCTTGAATCTGGAAAAATAAACATATTTGTTTGTAAATTTTAATTAATTTTTACTTAAAACATTAGTGGAGTATATATTCTATACTCTATTCTATTCTGTTTCTTATTCTATTTTAGTTCTTGGAAATGTACAGCAGTGAAAAATATAATAAATAAAGCCTATCCTCAGCACTGTATTTTAATAAAAAAGAGACTAAAACTAGACTAATAAATTTTTTATGTCTGCTAGTTTTAGGTGGTTTAAAAAACATAAAGTGAATATCAGTCACCCTATTCTCAGCCAAACTTTTCATTTCTCAATTGTCCCCAGAACAAAGTGCCCATGGCAACAAGAATTATCTAAGACACATGGTTCCAGGGTACTGAATTCTTCTACCCAGGCAGAGACTGAGCATAGCACCGCGGAGTGCCAGTGTGCCTCGTACTCAGGCAACTGTCCCAGCTCCTGGGTGTTGGAAGCTGGCTGGGCTGGGTGAGAGATAAAATTTCATTCTCATTCAAGTAAACATGCAGATTAGAGGCAGTCAGTGTTCCAGACTAGCTTCTCTGCTGTGCTTGGGCCAACAGAAGGCTAACTTTACAGACGCCACTCTCATCATCTCAGCACCGCACACAGCACTGCTCTCACCAAGAACATTACCCCTAATAAATGAACCTGGCTCTCAGCCCAAGCTCTGGGATTTATCGGATGTACAGGCCCACTAGGATGCAGCTGGATGGCTAGAGCAGCACAGTAGTCTTTAAACTTTTATGACATCATGGATACGGTAAATCTTGACATAACTTGGACGCTAATTTTCAGGCTCTATGATGAGCTCTGAATCAGCAATCTGTACAGGGCTGTGTTTCTTCGAAAGCTAAGATGTGTGAGCCGAGGAATGAGAAGGAGAAATACAAGCTTCCCTTTTCTCCCCAGGAATGTGTTCCAGGACCTCTAGTGGATGCCTGAACTACAGATCCTGCGGAGTCCTTCATATACCACTTTTGTGTGTACATTTTCTGTCATGAGGTTAAATTTATGAACTAAGCACAGCAGGAAACTAAGAATAACTGAAACAAATAGCATTTGTAAGAACATACTGTGATACAGTTATGTTAATGTGGGGCTTCTCTGTCTCCCTTGAAATATTTCACTGTGCTGTCCTAGCTCTTCTTCCTCCACTGACGTGAGATAATACAGTCCTCACTCACCCATGGGCTGAGGTGAAGTGAGGCACTGGGAGCCTCTCCCACCAAGAACGTGTTACCCACACCTGGCCACAGGTCCTCAGTCCGTGATGGGTCTGGAAACCAAGACAGCTACTAACTGACCGATGGGTAAGCAGCTTACACCCAGTAGATACACTGTACCTTGCACTGTGTCACAGTAGAGCTCAGCATCATGGTGCACAGCTTCATCCTGCTGCTCAGGATGGTCTGTAATTGAAAACCTTTGAAATGATTATTCTAAAATTTTCCATTTAACACTCCTAGACCCCACTCAGCCTTGGGAAAATGAAACATTGGAGAGTGAAAGTATGGATAAATGGAGGCTATTAACTTTTCACTACTAATTGAAATGATCTGTTAAGGAGAGAAAATAGATTGCCTGCCTCTGTGTGTTTAGGTTTTAAGTATCTATAGGTCTGTACATCAAAAAGGAACTGTATGTGCATTGGTGACACAATAATGATTTAACTTCTGAAAATTAAAGTTTCAACTAGTCCAATTTAGGTCCTTGCTCCTGAACCAGTTAGCAAAGAAGGGAGATTTGGTCCTGGCCAGTGACTTGTCCTGGTAACCAGTGCAGGGACAGGCTGGCCGTGCTTCGTGGGGCCCAGGATATGTCTGCAGCGCGAGTGATTGCTGGAGTTTCTCTTCATACTTCCAAACTAGTGATCTCAATTTCTGGAAAATCATCCAGATTAGCATGACCTGATTGTCTTAAATGGAAATCACTGTGTTTACAGAGAGACACGATCGCCAGTGCAAAAGCAGACTCTATTTTTCGTGAAGTGGCACCTTTGGTCAGAGGGTTTGTGTTTATTCAAATTCCTTTAGTTACAGGCTTGTAATTAGAGGAGGGCATAAGGCGAGTTTCTGAAATGACACGGTGTGGGGGTGGGGGACGCAGCAGCAACCCCACTGTGTATATGTGCAGAAGGCAGCTGGTGACCATCGCATGGCACTTGTGCGGCTCACTTGTGCTGCTGTCCACTGTTCAAAGCCGTGCACCTGGGGCAGCACACAGGTGTGCAGCTCACCTCCAGCCCTCTGGAGGTTGCTTCAGTTTCTTCAGCTCCGACTCTGAGGCTGGCTGTTGAGCATTACACACCCTTCTGTATTGGAAAAGCCACCCCACCAGGACAAGGCTTTCAAGGACTAGCTAGCACAGTCTCCTGCTGGCACCACTGTGTACACAAAGTGGCTGCATGTTTTTTCTTCCATTCCATTGCACTTGTGTCTCTTTCCTACAGCTTCCCCGGCAGCCTTGAAACACTAAAGTCACAGGCAAAACTTAAACCCACGCAGGTACCAGCAACCATTTTCATGTATAATTGAACTCTGACAGGTAAGTAGAAAAAGTTTGATTTCATTGTGGAGAAAAACATTTGGATAAAACTAAATGATAAGATGGATGAGTTATGTAATGATTTTCTTTGATGTTCCTGTTAGATACTCATTTGGATAAAGTGAAATTAAATAAGTGTTAATGGTAAAATCAATTAAAGAAACATATGGTAAAATTATAAAGGTGCATTGTTCATGGATTTTGTATTTCTAAGTTTTCTTTGATTACATAAAATTTTAGTAAATTCAAATAGATATATGTGGTTGCTACATGGTCATTCATAGACAGGTTGGTTCAGAGCAAAGAAAAATTTGGAGTCATCTGACATCTTTCTAGCTGAGAAAGAACATAGTTATGCCTTGCTTCTTCTTGTAGCTTGTTATCATAAACAGATAATCATTTTTTGGTCAACATATTGCCATTTAGTTTCTTTTTTATTTTTGGAGAAGCCAGTGTTTAACATGGCTCCCTACCACAGTGACAAAATATGATGCATTGTTCTTAATTATAATCCTAAAATGTGCTTTATCAAGAAAAGTGCAAATTTAGGTATGTTTAATTTTAATGTTAGTTATAATACCATTGGTCATGAGTTCCATGGTAACAATTCAATGATACACATATCAAGAAAAAGGAAACAGAAAATCACAGTTTGCATTTGTTTCTGAAATGCTAAAGCAACATCTAGAGTCCACAATGAAGCTCTACAAAAGATGCAGAAAGTAGCTACATGTGTCTTCATGACAGCAGATTTTATAGGCATAGCTTTTAAAGATGTTTAGGAAACTAAAACGGAATGTAACTTATATTTTTATGACCTAGGTCAGGAACATGTTAAACTCTTCTCAGTAAGAGCTGGCAGGCTTGCCGATTTCCTAACAGTGCAGCATAAAAAGTCAGAAACTTGCAGGTAAGGCAGGTCCCGGAGACCAGGGAGGCTGTGATAGGGATTTAAATCTACTAGAGAATTCACAGGAAAAGGGGTACAAGGAAGAATTGTTCTTTCAGTACTTATGAGACCAAGATTGGCCTGTTTAACAAATACTTGGTTAATGTACTCAGATAACGCAAGTGACCTCCGAACGTTCTCACTTTTAGTCATTTAAAAACTATGGCAGTAACTGTTTTAAGAAATATGCATCACATGAAGTGTCTTCAAACAGAAATACACATAAACAAACATATTGAGCAGTTAATGAAAATGCTGTGAAGAGATGTTTACCAAAACTCGACCCTTTTCTTGTGAGGAGGAACGATTTCATGGTCACTAATTCGATATTTTTATCAACCTGGAGTAGAAGTATAATGAAAAATGATGAACTGCTATATAAATATGTTATGTAAATCACTGTTAGCTGAGATGAAAAAGATAGACTAAAATAAATATTAATAAAAGTTATCTTTAGATTAATAGACTTTTTTATGAGAGTCTTCCCAAATGTGGTACATTCAATATAAAATGGAACTCTAGACTTTGTGAGGGCCTTGGAATTTGTTAAAACATCGGATTCACATCTACTTCCTTGTTTATTTTCAATATATTTTTGTTATTCTTTGTGTTTATTAGAATATGTTTGTGACACAGTATACATTTATGGTGGGAAATTTGTGTTGATACATACTGCGTTTCCAGTCTTCTTACTGCCTTTTCCCTTCTAATCCTCCTCAGATCTTCACGTTTCCGAAAAGTCTGCCTCTCAGTTTCCTATCTACTATCTTTTATTTTGTTCTTGAAATTAATTATACTTTGGATTTTTCACAAAAGAGAAATCACATTATATTTAACTTTCTATGGATGGCTTATTTCACTTATTATCATGATCTGAAATTTAAATCTACTTAAAAATATTTCTAAGTAACGTGTTTAATATATTCGTCTCCTCACACATATACCTGAAAAGTAGTCGATCATCAACTTTAGAATTTATGACATCATAAGTATTTTACATTAAAGACCTGGATCAGTAGATGTGATTGTGTTTTTATGTAACTCAGGTAGAGAGCAGCAAGATATATACAAAATCAATGAGAGCACACTGCAGGGATAGGTTTCAAATATGATTTAATAGATGTATTTTCTTAGATTCTCAAATACTAAATTAATGGCTATATTTTCTCAGAATGCTTTAACTACACAAAAGCCATTTTTTTTCCTGGAGGAACTTGATTCTGGTAGGTTTTCTGATGGGAACTCAGTTGCTCTCTCATTGTTAGAGGAGCTGAGTCCTCACTGTTGCTGGGAATAGCTGCTGTTCGCCTTGGAGGAGCTCTGATCTTTGCTTTCAGCATTGCTCCCTTGCTCCCTTTTGCTGATCCTTCATCCCACAGGTGCAGACTTTCTTACCTCCACCACTGGCCTTTGGGGTGTCCCAGTGTGGATCCAGACCTCTGGCTAAACTCATGAGGACATTGCCCTACGTTCTGGGTTTTCACCTGGACTTGTGAGGGACACTGCTGCGGGATCCAGGCCCTTGGCTGGATTTTTTGGGTCTTTTAGTGTGCAGCCAGATCTCTTGCATTCCTCTGCATTTGATTTTTTGTGTGACTATTATAAAAGTATCCTATAAACATGGTATCTTGTATTAGATCTATTTCCCTTGCCCACCCTGACCAAAAAAATATGTCAATTCACATGTTAGGTAAAATGGCAATAGTTTCATTTCAAAATTCCATTATTTTTCACTATAAAATATTTTAGAGTCAATAAATGTTATGATTTGAGGAATATGAAAACTGTATATAGTTATAATCTATACATTTTTTACATTATAACTTCTAACCTTGAAATTCTAAGAGTAAAATATTATTTGACAAAAAAGTATTTACATAAAGAATGCTAAATGCTTGCCTTCTTTTCTGGAGCAAAGCAAAATTTCAGAGTTTTTAATTCTCTTTCTAGAAGCTAACGGTGACTGCTTGCATGCAGGTGCCGTGCTTCTGATAAAGGGTGGCCCCACCTTAGGTGCCACCTAACTAAATTAGCAGAGAAAGCTAAACTGTGCAGTTTTAATCCTTGATCCTGTGTGGACTGCTGCTCACTCACCACACAATTATCTTTGCTTTCTTTGTAATTTAATTGTTTGTAAGGTAGTAATGAAAATTCAGAAATGCATAAAAAAGGAAAACTGTGTTTTTACTATGCCTACTAGGAATAACACGCACGAACAGGAATCCAGGGAGACTCAGCATCATTACAGCAATTTAGTGTAAATGTTTCTCATTTTTGTTTTGGTATAATCACTAACAGAAATAACTTTTTGTCTGGGAAACTAGAGATATTCAAACTAGGGATTGAGTGTTAAATAATTATAAAATTGGAATGTTGGAAATATACAGAAACACTAATAATCCTCTCATGGCTTGTACTTTTAGATTCTTTCCTCACTTGTAAATTTTCTACCTGGGCTTCTAGTCAGTGAATAATTAAGTTTACTAATTGTTACTTTTATTATGGTACAATGCATCTGCTTCTAAAAATAAAAGTGGTATATTTTAATTAAGAAAAAAATTTATCCTGTTTTACTATGCATTCATTTCTTAGGTAATATATAAGATAGAAAATGAAAAACATGAAGAGTGTGAAAGGATGCCACAAAAGCTTTGAATCTATAAATGTTAAGAGAATATCGCAAGATATGTGTTTTCAAGATTATGAAGCCACATAATATCAGTGTCAATGGGGGATATGGGTATAATGTACAAAAAGAAAGAAAATAAGAAGTAGATTTTGGAATACTATTGATCTCCAACAATTAGGCACCATTTCAGATAAATGTGCTGCTGTATAAAATTATTGTAAAATCCCAGGACCCCTTAGACTGGGAACACTGCTTAATTTAAAACAGAATTTGTGTTCATTAAATGCTTATATATTTTAAATAATTATTTGGAGCTTTTGCTCCTTTACTTTGTTGTCATGTAAAGACTTATTTACAGAAATGAACATTAGGAACTTTATTTTTGCTTAATTAATTCCAGTTTTCTGAATTTATAAACTGTAATGTCTAGATATGTAACGTTTAGTCTGTTATTAAGATTGGCAAAGTTAATCACTTTTTAATCAGTAATTGTTTGAGGTCATGAAATTCACTTACCTTCAAATATTTTTGATAAATATTACTTATTTTCAGTATTTAATTTCCTTTTAATATTTTAATTATAATCTTTCATAAGTACTTTATTCAAGAAGTATTTTAATTTAAATTTGCAGGCATTATGAGTCAAGATGTCTTAAAGAGGTCAGAATACTACAGAAATAAGAGAGTTTCTTCATTATAGCCTTTCTGCAGTGTTACTTTAAGGTGTGTTTAATACATATCCTTATTTCTTTCTTTCTTTTTTTTTTTTTTTTAGGTTTTTGGAGACAGGGTCTCGCTTTGTGGTTCAGGCTGGCCCTAAGCTCAGCCTCCAACTCACATCACAATCCTCCTGCCTCTGCCTCCCGAGTGCTGGGATTACAGGCGTGAGCCACCACGCCCGGCACTGTGGTATGTGGTACTGGTTGCTGCTGGGTGTGGGGTCTCCACACCCAGTATTGTTATGTGGTTACCAGGGAATCGAACACGGGTCCTTGCGCTTGCGAGACAGGCGCCGGAACCACTGAGCTAACTCCCCGGCCCCATATCCTTATTTCTTTAAGAATTCTCCATCGATTTGTGCTGCTTTCTTTTTTAGGTTTAGTTTCAGTGGATATTTGTGTACTTTCAGTTTAACCACCAATTATAAAATAGAACTGTGTAATGATATAGCTGTTTTTTCACATAGATCTGCACTGAGTAATGAGCACGACTGAGGACGGAGTGTACCCTATTCAATAATTTAAAATTAAATGGGGGAAGAAGAGGTAGCTCAGTGCCACTGTTCCTGCCTGACAAAACAAGGTCCTTAGTTCAGTTCCAGATGCCAGAAAAAAAAAGAAAGAAGACTATCAAATGAGACATGAAAGTATGGAAAAATAGAAATCCTCCTTCATGTGACAAACATGTTTTGAAACTGTGACTGTCACACATTTATATATCTATTTGTACTGTAGGAGCAAGAGCTGAGAAAAACCAGGGAATAATTCCATCAATACAAGAAAGTGAAAGCTGGTGAATACTTTACTGCAGTTGTTTCCAAATCTATGCTACTGCCTGAATTCTTCAAGTCTATCAAACCTATGTATTAGTTTTAATTGTTTTGGGGGAGCTTTAGTCAGAGAGTTTATAGATAAATTCTTATCATGAGCAAACAATTTGCTTCACTTCTGACTTAGGAGCTGTTTATTTATTTCCATTTCCCAATCACTGGGGCTAATCCCTCCAATGGTCTATGGATAAAAAGTGCCAAAAGTGGGGCCTGGGATTTAGCTCAGTGGTTCTGGCACCTGCCTTTCAAGCGCAAGGGCCCTGGTTCAATCCCTGATAATTCCATACAACATGCTGGGCAAGGAGACTTACGCCCACCAGCGATCAGAACCACACACAACAATGCCAGGCATGGAGACTATGCCCACTGGCAATCAGTACCACATATCACAGTGCCAGGCCTGATGGTTCATGCCTGTAATCCCAGCACTGGGGAGGCAGAGGCAGGAGGATTGCTGTGAGTTTGAGGCTGAGCTAAGGGCCAGCCTGAACTATAAAAAGTGAGACCCTGTCTAAAAAACAACAACAACAACAACAAAAAATGACAAAAATGAACTTCTTTGTTCTGCATAAAAATTTAAAATGTTTTCAGGTTTATATTAACAGGTTTTATTCTCCTGTACTGCCTAATGTTGAGGTAGTTTTTTTCTACATATTCTTTTCTACATTTTTATCAAGATATAATAATGAATTTTATAAATACCTTTTCTACTTCTTTTGAGAGCATATGATTTTATAGTTCACTTTGCTACTCTAGAGTTTAATTTTTATTTTACTCCTCGAATTAGAATCATTTGATTATGGAATAAATGAGTAGATTTAATTTACTGGCATTTTGTAGAATATTTTTTTTTTTTGAGCTGTGTTAACCACATTAGTAACAACTTTCTTTTATTCTGTAAACTTTTCTGGCTTAAGTATAAATGATTCAAACATCATTTTTTATGAAGAGTAATACTTCATTCTGTAGAAGAACCACAGCTTTTTTATCCAGTCTCCAGTTGATGGGCATTTGGGTTGTTTCCAAGATTTAGAAATCACAAACTGAGCTGCTATAAACATGGGTGCACATATGTCACTGTGATATGAGTCTTTTAAATCTTTTGTGTATACATCTAGCAGAGCGATGGCCGGGTCAAATGGGACCTCCAATCCTAGCTTTTTGAGGAATCTCTTGAGGATATCCTCATAAATGAAATAAATAAGTCACAGGTAACTATCACATCTTTTCTCTGGTATGAGAACATAAATAAGTTCTGATGTAAATAAGTTCTAGAATTGTATGTTATATATTGTGAAATAGAAAATACTCAAAGTGAAATAGGGTGAAGGGGGAAAATAATGAGATTATAACAAAAAAGAAAAGAAATAAATTTTATGTATATAAGGGGGTGGTAGGATGGGTAGGGCAATGGGAAAAAATGAGAATTAAGTTGTGTCTTATACTGGTACAAATCCCCATTGTGGAGTGCAATTGTGATGTGTATATGTAATGTACCAATAAAGATTTCAATTAAAAAAAAAAAACACTTTTCTGTCTTAGGAAGTGAATGTAATACTGGCCTCTTAGAATAAGTTTGGAGGAATTGATTTCCCTTAAATTTCTTTGGAATCACTTGAGAATCAAAGTTATTTATCTCTATGTTTGGTAGAACTCAAAAGTGAAGCCCTGTATCCTGGGCTTTTCTTTCTTGAATTACATGTTATTGCAGATTCTGACTTGTTACTATTTGTTGTTCTAAAATGTGGCCTATTCCCAAGAAAGTTTCACATGTATCCCTTCATCAGAAAGAATGAAAATTCTCAATGGAATGTTCTGACAATTCTGAGCGGCTCCATTTGTACTAGGGCGGCACAATCTAACATTCACAGTACTTAATATTTTTTTTTCTAAATATTTAGACACTGCAGAAACTCAGATCCTCTACTGCTAGTGAACAATATGTTTCATGCAAACATTTTTAATAATCAATAATTATAATGAAACTCAAAATAGGCAGTGATGATCTTTATATTTTATCTAAATTATTTACATTTTTCTACACTAGTATCAGGCAGTTACTAGTCTATTTCTGAATATCCACATTATACTGATATGTAAAGATGAAATGGAATCAGTGATTTGCAAGATTTATCTGCTCTATAATTTGTAAGATTTTGAATACTGATCATTCGCTACATTTTATCTTTTTTTTCCCCAGCTTTCAAATCTATAGGGCAGACTTCCACAAGTAACTAAGGAATACCTTCCTGCCAAGTAAGCAGGTATCAAATTCATTATTTTCTTTCCATAATGTTGTTTAACCTTTCCTTTGGAGTTCCTGCTCTCAGAAGAGAAGGCAGGATATCGTGGAAATAAATCCATATTGGAAAAGTAACTGAATTCCAACTAAGTACTACTGTTTGATTAAAGGCATTTAACTGCTAATCGTGTAAGCAAATTGAAGATGACTAAGGATGCTGGAAAACGATGATGGCTTCACTGATAGGATCACCAAGTGTAGGTCAGGTAGTGAGTACAATAAGGGTTTTAAATCAATGAATGCCTGTGCTGTGGGGCAGAGTGAGGCAACGCACAAATGAGGAATGATGAAAAGGTCTTTTTACCTCTTGATACTTTCAAAATGAATACTGTAACTTTTCTTTAGCTCTGCCATTACTGTAAATACATAATGAAATATTTTGTCTGAAAACTTAGAAAATAAATATGAATAAAAAGAATCAGTTCACAAGGAAAGTAATTTTTCTAAAAACAGCAGCAATAAGAAAGAATATATACAACCAGCTCTTCAAATGTCCATGCTAACACTGCATTGAATATAAATATAGTAATTATAAAATATAACTGTAAGTGTAAGAATGACTAAAGAATGTGATTTTAATCTTAGATAGTATCAAATTCATAAACAAATTTTAGTAGGTAAAATTTTCTATCATTTTCAACTGATTTTAGTATTGTAAAGTTTATAAACAAATATGCTCAAAATGACACTGGACAGTAATGTATACAAATAGTGAGGATGAATGTTTGCTTTTTATCTTGTATATGTTTTTGAACACTTAAAAGTGGATACAAATAAATGCATGGCTATTTGTCTTTGGAGACATTTCTTTTAGCAAAATAGTAGAGATCCAAGTGTGGCACAAGGACATTTTGAAAAACACAAGTTAGAAAAATGTGTGGATATTGCATTTACTCTTATTTTCTTCTCAGAGCATGCTTCTCACAACACCAAGTTCAACTTAAACTCAAGGTTCTAAGAATTGCTGAAAGGATAGCTGCTATAATGTTTAATTTGCTATTTGTGTTGTATGTGAAACTGATACAATTAATATAAATGTCAATATTTTTCTTTACCTTCTGGTGATAACACTTCTTTTTTTTTCTTTTTTTTCCCAGTAGTGGGGATTGAACTCAGGACAAAGCAAGTGCCAGAATTACTGAGCTAACTCCTGGCCCTGATAACATATTTCTAAAGTGTCCTGATATCAAAAGATTAAAATGTGAAGGATAACTCTGATTTTACATGCATCTTAATTTGAGTCTAGCACTTTATTTTTTACATAGTCATGTCCAAAATATTTAAATGTAAGTGCTATTTTTCACAAGAGTATAATGGAACTGGAATTTTAGTAAATATTGTGGATGCCTGGATACTGAGAACTATCTTAAAGAACCACAGACCTTAGAGAGGTCCTTCTGGAGTAGGGACCCCAGGGATCCTTTTCCTAACTGACAGGTTGATAATTTTGCATACTTACACTGTGGACTGGTGACACCTAGATTTCTAGAATGCTCTCCAGGTATATTTCTTCTATAAAAAGTACTTAGTTTCATTTTGACACTACCGATCTTTTCTACAGACACATATCCTTTGGGCCCAACATCATACATGGTTCCTTCTAGGCCAGAGTCTATGTTTTAAAAGTTTTTCTTCTCTGTTTTTCCCCTCAGTTCTTGTAATTCATCTGATTGAGAAAAGTTACAGAACCCACGGTGCAGCCTATTAAGCTGCTTTTTTTCTTCTAGATTAATCGGTCCATTGTTGACAGTATCTTTCAAAGTCTCAAGACATGCCAAAGTATGTGGACTAATACACATTGAATTATTGTCCTTACAGGGAAGTAAGAGATAGCTTCCACGTTCCCTTTACCCTATAATGAGCACAGAGAGAAAATAGTAACATGAAGTGTGAAGCTTAATCAGACAGAATTTGTGAGAATCTCAGTGTTGGATTCTCTAGGTTCCAGAGCTGTAACAAATATCTGTTGTTTTTATGCTACTCGCCTATGATATTTCCTAAGGCAGCACTAATAGATGTAGATACCACCTTCCTCACAAAGTTCTAGCCAGATGGTAATAACTAGAATCAGCACTTGTATAAAAATGACTTTGGGGAAAGTGAAAAAATGAGAATCAAGTGTCATATTCTGGTACAAACTCACAATGCTGAATACCATGATGATGTGTATTCATAATGTACCAATAAAAAAATGTACCATTTAAAAAATGACTTTGCCTTTCAAAGTGGCTCTTTTTTTCAACTTTTGCAAGATTCATGTTTCTGCAGTTCACTGCTCTCTCGGGTCTGTCTTTACTACCTCAGTTTTGTTTGTTTGGTTGATTCTCTAATCTATGCATTTCCATTTATCTCAATTTTCAGTTGTTCTTCTGCTGTTGTAATTCACTTTATAATAGACAATTAGAGACGTCCCCTGACCTATAATTCTCAAAGAAATATTTTCACTGTCAATATTTGTATGGTAAATGGAATTGTGTTCCTCAGAATAAAATGTTTGCATAATTTAAAATATAAAAGTTTAAATATTCTTATTGCTAAGTCTAATAGGCAACCTCCAGACTTTCTCTCAGTTTTTATAACATCATCTTTGGTTTTTTCATTATGCTTTCTACACTTTTGGCTCAAATAACCAAATTTTTCATAGTTATTTTTCCCTGCATTTTATTTACATTTCATACACAGTGTGATTCTTTTTCATTTCCTTTTTTTTTTTCTTTTATAGTCCTCCTACCTCAAGCTCTGAAGTGGTGTTTGGGAGACAGGAGGGGAAGGTCGAGACCTAGTTAGGCTCCTTGCTGACACACGGCAGAGAGAAGTAGAAACAGGTGAAGTGAAGTTGTTTCCCTGGAAACCACCGTGGAGGGAGAAGTCGGGTGAGTCCTGTGGACTTTGCTCACGCTGGAGTCTGAGTGAATTAAGTCGAGGTGCTCTAGACACTCGGGGCTCTATGTCGAAGAGAGTCATGAGGCCCTTCAGCCCAAGATTTTTAATTGTTTCTGTGTCTTACTTTTTCAGCCTTATAACCCCTTTGTCAGCTTCGAGATATTAGGCTGGTTCCTACACGCCATGATTGTAGGTCGGTGGCACCAAACCTTGTGGAGTATGCTTTTCACTTGTGGATTATAATCAACTTCCAAGCCACAAACTCAAGAAGGGCTCTCAGACCTCGTCTCTGAGGCATCCCTACAGCGACTTCTTCTCTAGACTATCCTAGGTTTCTACCTTATGCCCTAATTTTTGTTTAGCATTTGTTGCTATTTATGGATTATAAAATTAATCTTAGTTTAGTGTTGAGAGGTAACCTTGTGTAAGTAGCTGTATTGGATCTTACAAACTCCATTCTGAATTACATAATGATGGTTAAGACATTGCAGATACTCTTTTCTCTACAAACTGGTATGATTTGAAAATTCACTGTCTCATCCATTTCAGTTTCTGGCGACATGAATACACATTATTATTTCACACTTGCTTTTTCTTCCTATTTACATTCACTTCAAAACAAACACATTTCCCCAATTTTCCAATTGTCTTGTATATATTACCTGGGCAGAAAAATTTCTCTAAAATAAATGTTGTCAACTCTATTTCAACGAAATGTCATTTACTTCTTCTTAACTATCTACCTTTATGTTAAACATACTTTTACTAATGCCTATAGGTTTTCCACATTCTTTATGAGAGAAGAAGAAAGTGACACTTATTAACATGTATGTATGTATGCTAAGATTACATGTAACATACCTCCTTCCGGCAAGTATTGCTGTTAAGTTTCTATAGCTGTGAGGGGAAGATAATGAGCATCAGAGTGAGGACAGCTTCCTCATCTGCCCTTTCAAAATTTAATAGTTTAATTCAATGCTAATTGAAGGCATTGGAAAGGCAAAGGAAAATTTAAAATAACCTGTCTAAAATGATCAATTTTTCTACAATGAATAACTCTTGAGTTTAATAAAACTTTCTTTTCTACACATTTTCTTTTTTCCCCTTAATATTAGAAAAATAGTTATCATTGAGGCTTGCTATTTAATATCATAAGCAAACAAAATTTAATATTAGTTGAACCTTTTCCTATGTTTTGTAGAACAAATTCAATGACCTGAATGTCTGTAATGCTAAACCTCAGAAAGTCTCATCATGAGCTGTCTTCTCCTGATTTAGAAATTTATCTTGCTTCAGGACAACTATTTCTGGATGGAAACACAATGTCTATGGTTTACAGGGATACAGAATCAATGCAATCACTGCTTCTATCTAATCAAGGGCTAAGTCAACAGATAAGGCCTTGATTTTTCTGCCTCTTTTCAAATTTCTTTTGGCAATATGTAAAACGGTCCTTCGTTATTGACCTGGTTTAAGCTACTTTTTTCGGCTTGGCATGTCCTTTCCACATGTCACCATGGTTGATCGCGTTACTCTGAGTTTATGAACACAGGCTGAGAGGGAGAAAGGGGCGTTCGCAGGGGTCACTGCTGGCCACTTCCTCCTAAGACCCCGAGCAGCATGTCAGCTCTCACAGAATGACTGTGCGATGCTTAAAATTTTATACACTATTGCCATATAGTTTATATCTTCAACTATGTTTTATGCCTCACTTACGCAAGATTGTTTTGCTTTTTTGCAGTCTGTAGAACCCGCCCTTTTGAGTTGGCCGTGCTGTTGGAACTATTTGTCTGACTCGGAGTCTCACATCTGCATCTACATGGCTTTACTTGACATTTGCACCCATACAAATTCATGCTAATGTTCCCTGACTAGTGTCATCTTCTGGATCAATTAAACTGCTGATTCCCCACTTATATTTGTACAGGAAGCCAGCAACTTCCCTCTTCATACTGACTGCATGACCACTACATGCCACTTTATGCTTGATAAACTGTTTATTGAAATAAATGGACTGCTGAAAAATTACTTTCTATCATGATAAGTTGAAATAATTAAGACATTTACTGGATGTTTTGCATGTTAAAACAAAGAAATTTTGCAAAATAGAAATACATAATTAACAAATATTTCCTTAAATTATTATTTTTATTTATTCAGGTAAATAGAAAATTGAATTAATATTGTACAATATTATTCATTTAAATTTATATATTTGATTTCAAAATTAAATTTTATTTAATAATTTGTATTGTTAATGTTGCAAGATTTTATTTTTTTCAAAGAAGAAAGCTCTATTTATGCTGGCTTTTAAAGAAATATATTGTGAAGTAGGAAATGCTCAATATAAAACAGGGTGAAGGGGGAAAATGATGAGATTGTAACAAAAAAGTAAGGAAACAAATTTTATGTATATGGGGGGGCGGTAGGGTGGGTAGGGCTATGGGAAAAAATGAGAATTAAGTTGTGTCTTATACTGGTACAAATCCCCATTATGGAGTACAATCATGATGCATATATGTAATTTACCAATAAAGATTAAAAAAATTTTAAAAAGAAATATTTGCACATACTCTTGCTAGTTCTAAAGAATTTTAAACATTTAATACAGTGCACTTAAAAGTCTTCAAAATTGACTTTATATTTTGATAACCTGGGTTTCTAGTTTATTTCATTATGATTTTGAAAGGAGTTGATTTCTAAGTAAAACCTTTCAGATATTGCTATCTCCCAATCATTTTAACAAGATGTTGAGAATATATAATCTTAAAAATATGACCTCTATCTCTTTCCTTGCTGGATCTTCTGTATTAAAATAAATTGAAGTGACTAGAGGTTTTAAATATTAAAATATGGAAGACAATAAGAAAAACTGTGTAAAGTCAGAGGCTTATAAATAGTTGAAACCTTTATGCTATAATTTTTGGTTGTTTTATCAGAAATGTAATTTATAGAATTGTCTTTTGATATACTCAATATTTTTTCAATTCCCATAAATCATTATCATTTTCTTTATAGTCAAATATTGGAATATGAGCAAGAACAAAAGGAAAGCGAAAGAAAGAAAAGGAGGGGAAAAAACAGAGTAGGGAATGAGAAAAGGAAAAGAAAGCAAAAGAGGAAGGATGGGGAGAAGGAAAGGAGAAAAGAAGGAAACACTGTCTAGGCCTGTGTGTTATTCTGAGCATTTTGACATCTGCACACTTAACACATGTAAGTGTATCTGGGAAAATATAGAAATTTGTTTTCATATTTTTATAATTACAGTTTTATTTTCTTTAAAAGTGTTTATTTCCTTTAAAAGTGTTCTATTTGAGGTATTAATTTGATATTTGTTGAGGATGAATTCAAATTTAATATTAAATTATTATAAATATCGCACATCTGTCATAAAAATATAAAAGTTAAGTTCAATTCTAATTTTTTAGGCATATTTTTATAATTGATGTGATTCTGAGTGCAGAATTTTAAGCAAATATTTTAAAAGAAAACATTACCATTCTTTACTTAATTCATTATCAATATTGACATGCATATGGAAAGACTGAAATAATTTTCAATATGTATTCAAGCATAGCTTAGATTTTATCCATATTATTCCTATTTTATCTGTAGAAGCCTGGTCAATCACTGATGTGTCCCTAAATCCCCCTACAGTCATTTTAATTTTTTATACTTCAAACATTATAGCACTGATATTAAGGTAACCATTTGTATAGACTTGTGGGGTTAGAAGTACACAGCCTTCTCTGTTTGCTTTAGGATTTTCAGTAAATTTATACATCTGTTAGTACTAAGACTACAAAATACACCCTATTACAGTCACCCTCATGAAAATCTTCCCGCTATAATAATATGATAGTCACCCTATTAAATATCTTTGTGCCTCTTTACAACAGAAATAGTAAAGTTTATTTCCCCTTTGAGTTTTACAGATTTTCTCAACAGTTACGTTCGCGCATTTAATATAATATCAAGTTAGCACATAAATCTTGGCTGTCTCTGTCTTTCTGATCCCGTTTTAATTGACATCATCTTGATTCCCTTATGTATTACAGCTCTGTCACATGTCACTGAACAGCTATTATAACTTTGTTCATTTTTATTAGACTAGGATAAAATATTTATATTTTGAAATTAGCTCATCACTTTTCATGAAAAAGGTCTACTTTAAAGTGGTTGAAGTTATGAATCTTCCATTCATGAACTGAACATGTATTTATCTTCCTTAAGTTCTTATGCAGTATTTGGTATCATTCAGTAAAGAGACCTCTCACTCTTGCTTCTCTAATCATCTTATTTTGAATAAATTTTATACATTCCCATCATTAATAGAAAACATGTCTATATTGTTCTCTGTGTTATTAGGCTCACTTGCTGTCTACCATAAGATTAGGTAGATGAACGTTCCACACTATATTGAAAAACAATGTAAGAAAGAGGGTGTAGGGGCAAATAGTGAGGGGAAACATAATGTGATAGTAATAATAATTTTAAAAAAGCAAACAAACCTTATGTATATAGGGGGTGAGTTTGCAGGGTGGGTAGGGAAAGGGAAAAAATGAGAATCAAGTTGTGTCATGGTCTGGTACAAACTCAGTGTTGAATGCGAGGATGATGTGTTTTCATAATGTAGCAATAAAGACTTGAATTTAAGAAAAACAGCAATGTAACAGCACACTTAAACAGACTGAAGATTTATGATTTCATTTGGAGATAAAGGATCTCTTTT